>CAJDYZ010010622.1:31900-99111 GCA_903986555.1 Heterotrigona itama | reverse complement strand
TATATATATATATATATATATATATATATATATGTATTTTTAGTCACTACTATTTATATTGGAAATCATATTACATAATTTGATATACCCTGTTGACTTTTCTAAATAAAATCTACATACCTTTTTTGTTTGTCTAATAATTTTCTGGTCTTTAATTTTCAATCACATTTTATCAATCAACCTTTACTTTAACCTGATATAATCAAATTAATATTGCATTTTCTTACTTTATTTTTAGACAACTATGGATGAAAAGTATGTAGAAAGTATTTGGGCACTACTGAAAAATGCTATTCAGGAAATTCAGAAGAAAAATAATTCAGGGCTCAGTTTTGAAGAACTTTATCGAAATGCATATACTATGGTCCTTCACAAGTATGGAGAACGTTTATACACAGGTTTAAAGGAGGTTGTAACGCATCATTTAGAAAACAAAGTCAGAGAAGATGTATTGAGATCTCTCCACAACAATTTTCTTCAAACGTTAAATCAAGCTTGGAATGATCATCAAACGTCTATGGTGATGATCAGAGATATTTTAATGTATATGGATAGAGTGTACGTGCAACAGCATGATGTGGACAATGTGTATAATTTGGGACTTATTATATTTAGAGATCAGGTAACTGTTTGCTACTTGGTTCAATAGTTTCTGAAGTAAATTAAAGATTTAATTATAATAAATGATATTGTTTCTAGGTGGTCAGATATGGATGTGTTAGAGATCATTTACGAGAAACTTTATTAGGTATGGTAGCGAGAGAAAGAAGAGGGGAAGTTGTAGATCGTATTGCGATAAAAAATGCCTGCCAAATGTTAATGTTACTTGGCATTAACAGTCGTCAAGTTTACGAAGAAGACTTTGAAAGGCCTTTTTTACAACAAAGTGCTGAATTTTATAGAGTAAGACAATTTGTCTACATTGCCTTACGTCATTTAATTTAACATTGTGTAATATTTCTTTCTTATATAGATGGAATCTCAAAAATTTTTGGCAGAAAATAGCGCGTCAGTATATATAAAAAAAGTCGAAGCTAGAATTTGTGAAGAATCAGAAAGAGCAAAGCATTATTTAGATGAATCAACTGAACCGCGAATAGTAGAAGTCGTAGAAGAAGAGCTAATTAAAATTCATATGAAAACTATCGTTGAAGTATGAATATCGTTCTATCATATATGTATCGTATTATTGTATAAAGCGGCATAATTTAATTGGAATAATTTATTATTTTTTTTTATTAAAGATGGAAAATAGTGGTGTAGTACACATGCTCAAAAATCAGAAAACCGAAGATCTCGGTTGCATGTACAAATTATTTTCAAGAGTTTCTGATGGCTTGCGCACAGTGTGCGATTGTGTCTCTCAGTTTCTTAAAGAACAAGGACGTGCCATGGTTCAAGAAGAACATGAATCGACAACGAATGCTGTTCTCTTCATTCAGAACTTGTTGGATTTGAAAGATCGTTTCGATCATTTTCTTCATTATTCGTTCAACAATGACAAAAACTATAAACAAATGATTGCATCTGACTTTGAATATTTTCTTAATTTAAATACAAAAAGTCCAGAATATCTTTCGCTCTTCATTGACGACAAGCTGAAAAAAGGTGTTAAAGGGGTTAGTTCTGTTAACTGTATTTCTATAAATAAGCGCTCATGGTAGGTAATACCGTGAAATTTTAATAAATCATTTTTTCATCATTTTACAAAGGGTCGTTTCATACAAATTGAAATATTTCATTTTTTCGTCATTTATATGTCTAATCATTAGTGTAATCATAATTTATCTAGTTAATAATGCAAATATAAATAATATTAATCAATTTTCCTTACATTATATTTTAGATGACAGAACAGGAAATTGAAGGTATCTTAGATAAAACTATGGTTTTATTTAGATTTCTTCAAGAGAAAGATGTGTTTGAACGATATTACAAACAGCATTTAGCTAAACGTCTCCTCTTGAATAAATCCGTATCCGACGATAGCGAAAAAAATATGATATCCAAACTTAAGGTAACATCTTATTCTCTGTTCGTTTATGATGCAATATCGGTATTCGTCAACGTAACGTCGACATATTTTTATCGTGATAATATTGATATTTTAGACTGAATGTGGGTGTCAATTCACATCAAAATTGGAAGGGATGTTCAAAGACATAACAGTCAGTAATACCATTATGGATGAATTCAAAGATCACGTTCTTACATCTAACGTAAGTCATGCTTGATGTAAACCAATCGTTTGCAACGATTGATTTTTAGATTAATTTTTTTTTTTCGCATTGTAGACAAATTTGCACGGAGTGGATATAAGCGTGAGAGTTTTAACAACCGGCTTTTGGCCGACGCAATCCGCCACTCCAAAATGTAGCATGCCGGCTGCCCCACGAGATGCTTTCGATGCCTTCCGACGTTTTTATCTTGCTAAACACAGTGGTCGACAATTGACGTTACAGCCACAATTAGGTCAGTCGATCGGTATCATTATTTTTTTCTTGACATGTCTTCCTTCAGTCATTGAGTTAAATTAACGTGATTCTTTTAGGTTCCGCGGATTTGAACGCTGTATTTCATGGGCCGCGAAGAGAAGAAAATAGTTGTGGTGGTTTAGATACACCGTCGTCTTCGAGTTCCATCGGTAATGGAAGTGGTAGTCTATATGGTAGTGGAGTATCCACTAATGGTAGCATTCTAAACCAACGTAGTAACAGTTGCGGAAACACGAGGAAACATATAATCCAAGTGTCAACTTATCAAATGTGTGTTTTAATGCTTTTCAACAAAAGAGAGAAATTGACGTACGAGGTCAGTGTGAATAGTAGTTTTTTTTTTCTACATTCTTAGTCTTAATGTCTCACGATTATCTGTACAATATATGAAACATTGCGTAGGAAATTCAAGGTGAAACCGATATTCCAGAGAGAGACTTGGTTAGAGCATTACAATCTCTCGCAATGGGCAAAGCTACGCAAAGAGTGTTGTTGAAACATCCTCGTACAAAAGAGATAGAACCCTCACATTATTTCTGTGTCAATGATAGTTTTACTAGTAAATTGCACAGGTATCCTTATATCAAAGTGACATATACAGGGTAGTCCATTTAAGTGAGGCCACCTAAGTATTTTTTCAAATTGTGACGATGGAAAAAATATTTTTCACCTAACATGAATGGGATCGAGAGGCCAATAACTGTGATAAGAATATTTTTTTCTTAAAATTCCGAAAGAAAATGATCTTGGAAAAAAAATATTCTTACCAATTATTGGTCTTTTAATACCATTCGTGTCGGACGAAGAATATTTTTTGCATCGTCATAATTTGAAAAGATATTTACACGACTTCACTTAAATGGACCATCCTGTATAAAATATATTATTGTTGATGATTGATAACTTTTTAAACGATATTTTAGAGTAAAAATTCAAACGGTAGCTGCGAAAGGTGAATCGGAACCTGAAAGAAGAGAAACTCGTAACAAAGTAGATGAAGACAGAAAGCACGAGATAGAAGCAGCTATCGTTCGTATTATGAAAGACAGGAAGCGTATGCCAGTATGTATCGCTTGTAATTTATGATAATGCTCAAACGTTTTAATCTTTTTTCTTCTCGCCACATTTTATCTTTCTTTTTTCTTTCTAGCACAATATACTTGTAACAGAAGTAACAGAACAATTAAAAGGCCGGTTTTTGCCATCGCCCGTAATAATTAAAAAACGTATTGAAGGTTTGATCGAACGTGAATATTTGGCACGCACGCCAGAAGATAGGTTTGTATAACGATCAACTAGTATTGCATTTTATTTTATTATACTATTACTTGTAACGTTTTGATCGATTCAATTGCAGAAAGGTGTATACGTACGTTGCTTAATGCCCGAATTTAAATGTTGGATCTGTACAAACATGTAAGTAGTCTGTAACAGTATCTATTCCTTCAAATATTTTCTCATTGTCTCGTAATGTTTTGTCGATTTGCTCAGTTTTCTCATTGATTCATTGATAAAAATTGTTATCATTTCCAGTGTTCTTTTACGAACATAATTAAGATGATCACGAATGAGGCATTCCACATCACGACCGTATACAACCCGGATTACTGAGTCAACATTCCATTAATTTATGATTTATTGCCCGTACGAATCAACTTCTATTTTATGTTTTAGGCTTTGATAAATTTTGATATTGTTTCTTCATTTTTACATACAGCTGTTATACGTAGTGCCGCGTGTTAATTTTAATTCCGTTGGTTCAAAACCTAAAATCTAAAATAGAATTTCATTTAGAAAAAAAAAAAGATCAATAATTTTGTAAGATAAATTGAAATTAATTGATGTTGATTGCCTCGTAATTTAAAGAGAAATAGTTACATGCATTTGATAATTGGCTAGTTTGGTGGAAAAGGTTGACCCTGAAATAATCAAATGAGTCAGAGCATATACTTCCAAGTATAAGATCATGTTTTATGAATGATTTCTGTAAAAATTCTTGATATCCTTCCCCCCTGAATTCATTTCATCGTGTTTCAGTTGGATGTGATTGATTTAGTTAAGTATATGAAAACACTTTCTGTAATAGAAGGATTTAGTTGACTATACATTATATTAGTAATAAATGGACAGTAAGTTACAGTCGTTAAAATTAATTCACCCAATGCGTGTGTCGTTTTTGGCCATTTTTTACATTTGTAAATCTATAATTATATTCTATGATCAAAAAATATTTGTGGATGTAGCATAAATTTTATTAATGTTAGCGTTAAAGAGTGATTTTATTTACATTCGTGATTATCTATTATATGTGTACATAAAGAGTGTGAATGTATATCTAAGAATATATTTGCCTCATTTTCAACGTCTGATTACTTTATTTTAATCATATTCCATGTCCCTCTAAAATTTTATCGCATTCTTTCCTTTCTTCCCCAACAAATCTTTTTTATTAATTCAGTTAAAACTTAGACTTAATCGTGAAAGAAAAGAAAAAGATTCGTTAGGTCTCTGCAAGATCCACCTCTTCCACCTAGCTCATCAATTATTGCACTATCAATCAAATAAATCCAATTCGTTACATCGCAGAATATTTATTATAGTATGCCAAAAGTGGAATCTACGAATTTGTAACAGATGCGGAGTTTACTGGAGGAATTAAAAAAAAAAAAAAAAAAAAAAAAAAGAAAAAAAAGAAAAAAAGAGTGCGCGCATGAGCTTATACGAAAGACGAAGAATCTAATAAAATAAACGAGAAAAAGAAAATTATGATTAAAAAACCGTATTACTATGAGCTCGTGTGTCAGTAAATGAAAAACATATGAAATGCATCATATTTTTATTTTCATTTATATCTTTATTTATTAATATAGTTTTAATATTTAAACAAAAGGTTTTACCTTTTCTTACGCAAACTGAATAAAAAATAAAACCCTGTAAAAGCAATCCTTCGGTTTCAACGCATTTTAAATACAAGAACATCATATCAATTCTATCCGATTCCTCTCTGTTCCATTTTCTAACATTTCTCGTCAAAATTAACACACTCGTAATGATGAAATTCATCAATGCCGCACACACTAATGGCATATAGCGGATTACGTCGCGAATGTGTTAAATACAATAGTATCTCTTTACTATTTATATATACGCACATAATCAATGAGGTAAGGTATAGTTGAAGTTTATTTTAAATGCTAATATTAGTATTTCAGAATTTACAGTTTGAATTATTCTACAGCATAATGCGTCACATAAAACAACGAAGTAATAAGGATATTAATTTAATTTCTTACTGTTTAATGGAGCAACATTACTTTCAAAGATAGACATACAGGGAAAGTAATTCAATTTTAATTAAATTATAAATTAACTTTCTATATTAGAAGATGGAATTATACTCTCAAGGTAACATTAAGAAAATACTCTCAATCGAAAATTCACATACTGAAATGGGATTCTCAGTATGATCAATTTAACAACTGTATAAATCTTATATACACTTACATTGATGCTTCTGGATTTAGTTAATACGAATCAAGATTCATCCGTAACGGCATTAACATGTCCATAATGTATCATTTAACGTTGAAAGTAAATGCATTGTTCTACAATTGTGTATATTTGTCACGATGCATTATAGTTGCCTTGCTTTTTTTTTTTTTTCTTAACACAAAGAGCAGGTGATACTTTCTCACGCCTCTCGGAAACCACACGAATCGCGTGTCCATACTTCAAAATACAAATTGTATACAATATCATACAGCTAGTTTATTATATTTTTTTTACTTTGCTCTGAAAAAATTTGTTAATCCACTTTATAAACATTACAATTTGCACGTATTAATATCATCATTGTCGATAGTTAACCAATACTGTACACATGTATCTCATTCAACTTGCTTTTTCATGTAACAGAGAAGTCTATCTTGGTTTGAATTAAATTAGCTGACGAGTGGCAGGCATCATGGTGAGTAAAAGTCGGTCACTCGTGGTTATTCGTTAGAAGACGATGATTCCCGCCTCTTCTCTGCGTGCTTCTTCGTGAATTCTTCCGCATTTTTTAAAAACTTTTTTCTATCCTTTAAAAACTCCTCGGCAAGATCTGCCCTCAACGGATGTTCCGGTTCAGGATCATTTACTAACGCTATCAAAGCTTGTACAACTGTAAATAAATCGGTTGTACAACTTATGTGGCAACAAGAACAACGCAAAGAGGACTTTACCTTGATCCGTCTTTGTAGCCGGTTTCCAGTTCTCAGCACTTATTATTGGTAAGCACACTTGTCCTTTCTCATCCACGTTCGGATGATATATCTTTGTCTTAAAGTTTATCTTTGGAGGTTTGAAGGGATATTCCGCGGGGAAGTTTATTTCAATGCGAAACGCTCCTTTGTTGTACGGTGGATTGTCCTAAAAAGCATTTCAGAGAGTATGAGCAACGAGCACTTCTTTAGGAGAAACACCAAGAAAGGAAAAGACGCGTAAGTTAAAACTTGTGTCACTGTGTCATGCAAAAGTCATACAATCATATACAATCATTCCAAACTTTGCTTTCCAAAAGTAAATTGCAGTACAGCACATATGAGTGCATCTAACTGCAGTTGCCTTTGCAAAACAGGATTAGGTTAGGTTAGGCCAGATTAGATTAGATCGCATTTGCGAAACAGAATGGCAGATGAAACTGTACCGGCAGTATGAGGCCTTGCCAGGTGAGGATATTCGACTCGTCCACTTGAATGTTTGTGAAGTTTTTCATTGCTGAGGCTCTCAGGTCGCCAAGTTCCTGCAAAAAAAAAAAAAAAAAAAAAAACAAAAAAAAGAGAGTAGCACGGTTATCATCCGAGCGGAGACGAGTCTGCTCAGTGCAAGCTCTGATTAACCAGAATTAAAAGGAACGTTCTTCGAACAAATGACGAGAACTGTGACTTGAGTCACTGGGGGAGAGCATTCGAGGCACTTCCCTCGAGGATGAACGTTAATGCGTAACACCTGAGAATACCCGACGTGTTCTACATCGTCGTGGGGAAAAACCTGGATCTAACGTTACGGAAGACGCTACGAGGATCAGTCCTCGTTAAACGACCGTGCTGCAAGATTCCGTTGAAATTCTCAGAATCGCACGTTCGCAAAGTTTCTCACAAAGTTCCTCGTATCGTCTTTCCCGCTGACAGAGAAACCTCGATTTACCTTTTGCAATCTTCTCGTAGCTGCCATTTTGAAAATAAATTTCACTAAGAGTAGCGAGACTTGTCAAGCTCCTCGGTGATGGCTTCACGGTTGTTCCGCCCTCGAGAAAATACCCTAGCGCCCTTTCTCACTCGTAGTCCCCCGCGAACAAAACACTATGACTCCCGTTCCGCTGGATTTTGTTTCGCAGCGGTGAATTCTCTCATCAATGCAAGCGTGGAATTATTTACTTGCCAGCCACGAGCATGAACCGCGCTCGCCGTCACTGTACGTTTCTCTGTGTTGCATTGTACGCGTGCGTGCGTGCACGATCCACACGTACGCGCCATATGCACTCGTCAAGTTAGGTCGGAGACCTAATTGCGTTTCAGTGTCATTGAGAAAGTAAACTCGGCGAGATTCTCTTTACTGTAGAAACGATCTCGAAATTCTAACTTAATCGTCCCTGCTCGTTTTTTGGATTGATTCGTACGTAGAAGTTTTATCGTCATGCTTTTACACTCTTTGTTATGAATGTATATATGCATGTGTATCAGCTGATATTAGTCAAATTCTATGAAACTTAAAAGCTATTGTATTATGATTTTGTCTTTTCGAACATATCTAAACTCTGATTTTTTCGCAATTCCTGCTTGCAAAATAGTTTATTTTTCATGTTCTATACATTTCCACGTATCAAATATATTTGTTTAATATATCTTTTTACCCCATATATTTTTTTAATTTTAAAACTCTCCCCATAGCAACTGGTATGAATTAAATTCTATGAAAGTTACAAACAATTCTATATGTTTCTAAACATACTTGAGCTCCTATCATTTCCCAATTCCTGTTTACAAAATATATTTGCAAATAGGAATTTTTAATATTTTACACATTTCCACGTGTAGATCCATTTGTTTAATCATAAAATTCCACATATAGATCTATTTGTTTAATCGTAAAATTCTTTTCAAATTGCAAGTGCATAAAGTATCAATAATCATCAAAGTAAGTAAATCTAAAAAGAAAAACTCTAATTGAATTTGTCATCTCTTAATCATCTCACATCATAATTTCCTTTCTTCTTATAGTTTCTTACAATTTCCTATACTTCTTTCATATACCTTCTTTGTCAAACTAACCAAAAAAAGATTAGTTGCTATCAATATCAAACTCTTAAAACCGAACTAATATTGTGTAGTAGTTAAATTTGTTATTTTCTTCCTCTTCCGTTTCTTTGGGTAACGATTGTTGCCCAAAATAGAATTGAGATAAAAGCAGCTTACATTAATGTCTGAATAAAAAATTACGAATGCATCAATTTACAATTTTTTTATTAAATATTGTGATTTAGCAATTGAAAAATATATCATTATGATTTGGCAATTAAAAACATATGTTTCTTTTAATAGAAAAAAGTGAATGAAGGTGAAAAAGATATACCATTATGTCGAAGGAAAACATGAATTTACCAAAAGCCCCGAAAGATCTGTGTTTCTCTGAAGTTGATTTTATTCAAGTAAGTGCATTAATTCTATGCTGCAATTTGCTGTGAAATCATTTCAAACCAATAACTTGCGTCTTCCAGGGAAACTTCAATGTTGACACGTTTCTTCAAGAACACAGAAAGAGCACGAAATTGGAGACAATGCGAGATGATCTTGGAATATACTTGAAACTGTTAAGATCTGCCATGATCGACTTAATTAACAGAGATTATACAGACTTTGTAAACCTGTCAAGCAACATGATCGGTTTGGACAAAGCTATAAATGATCTACAAACACCTTTAGGACAGTTGAGAGAAGAAGTAATGGTAAATTTATTCAAAGTATGCTTGATTAAAATATTAAATGTCAAATGTTGTTAGTAACATATATTTTGTGATAGCAAGTACAACAGACTCTGGATGATGAAGTCACGACGATTACCCACAACATGAATGAAAATAAGAAAGTGCGAGAATACAAGCAAAGTATATTTAGTTTACAGCATATTTATAGATCCTTGGCTAAGCTTTCGTCTATACTGTCCTTAAATACATTTCTTGAAAGTCCTGTTAAGATAAATATCTTGGAACAAGCAGCTGCGGAATTTAATCAGTTACAGTTTCACATGTCCAGGTGCAAACTGAACATTATCAATGAAAAGCGAGAAGTACGTTTTCCCTCAAGTTATTAAGAAAATAAATTTATTATTCTTGTTAACGAAGGAAATCTTGTATTGCAATATAGGAAGAAAAAAAACTTGAACAGTCTTACATGACGCATCTCAACGAGTTTTTCTTGGCGTGTTTACACGAGAAAAATTCTGCTTTGTTAATCCGTTGTCTGGGAATTTATGTCGCACTTGATAAAATATCCGACGCAGAAGACCTAGTGAGAAAAGAGATTGTCAGTCCATTGGTTCACAGCGTAATCAATATAGAAAACTTGAAAACTGATTTACTAGGTCTACAAAATATATACAACAGATTGTTGAACATTTTAGATGTAGAACTTAAACAATTGTTGGATATTACATTACACCCAAATAGGTACGCGTTTTAGAAACTAGATTACGTGTCATTGCACAGATATTTTTACACTTTATTTTGCAGACTTTCGGTGAAGGGTTTTAATTTCTTGGTAAACAGTTTTTGGATCGACGTGCAAGAAAAAATTGAGCAATATATCAAATGCATCTTCGCTCCTGGAGATCCAGTATTATTCCATTCGGTGAGTAAATAAAAAATTACATTGTAATAATATCTTACAAGATGTTTCACAATTTCAGAGATATGTCGCAACCTTGGAGTTCTTGCAAAAGTTAGAAGCTGAGTGTGTTACAGCTGAATCTTTAATTACATTACAAAAGAATTCGCAGTACAAAAACTTTTCGAAAAAGTGGAATTTGCCGGTATATTTCCAAATTAGATTTCAAGAAATAGCTAGTGGAATTGAGACGGTTTTAATTGAACCAATATCACCAGCATCTGTAAAAGGAACGTTGGAATCCCCGACGCAAAGCGAGTTCTTCCTTCATGCAACTTGTATTATATGGGAAAATGTACAAAGAATTTGGGATGATAATGTATATCTGTATCAGCTTTTTCACAGATTTTGGAAATTGAGTCTTCAGATATGCGCCAGATATCGAATATGGATTCAATCAGTGCTCAAAGAAGTATATCTAGCTTTTCAAAATAATGTAACACACAAAGATTAAACATTCTAATCTTCTTTGTATGTATGTACAGGTATGGCCAATAGAAAATGAAACAAGCAATTTAAACAAAGTAGATAATTCCGAGAAGCTTAACTTTCTAATTTATTTGTACAAAGATGCGGAAAAATTTGCAAACGTACTTCCGTCTCTTTTGGAGATAGTTGGATCGAAACTTAAACAAGAACAAAAAACACCAAGGGTATTGACACTGTTAAAAGGTTGTAACAAGAAATATTAATATTATTATTGTTAAAATTTTCTTTATCATTATCTGTGTTTTTTCATAGATTCCCTCGATGAAACGGTAAAGAATTTAAAAACAATTTCGCCGCAAATTACGAACGAGATAGTTGACGAATTACTGAAACAATGCGTAACACACTTGAAACAAGTCAGTGATATACCCAGATTATTTAGACGAACAAAAAGAGAAGTACCGACAAAACCATGCGCTTACGTGAAAAATTCTCTTGCATTCCTTGTCAGTTTTCACACAGAATACAAAATAATAATACCAGATAATGTAAATTATTGGCTAGAATTGACTCTTTCCATGTTAACTGAACAGTAAGGAAAAAGAAATAATTATTAAATACCATAATAATATTATATCAGATATATTATATATCTTATTATATCAATTGTTACAGTTATCTAGCCTCCGTAACAGATGTATTAACTTCAGTGCAAAAAACTGAGGAGAGTTTAAGAAGATTGAAAAAGATACGCGATAAATCTACAGGATCTCTTGCTTCCGAAATTCAAGGAATCAGCGACGATGAAAAAATACGAATTCAGTTACAAGTTGATGTACAAAGCTACGCTAATATGGTAAAATCTATTATTAAATAATTCACGCCATGAATATCGTTACATTGCACATGTAAACTGTATTTCAGATTACAGAGATGCAGATTTCGACTTCAAACGTGCTCCACATGAAAGAGTTATTGCACGCTGTTGAAACAGCAGTCAAAAGATAATACTGCTTCTTTCTCTATTTCTTTCGTTTTTAAATAAATTTATTTAATATTTATTGATTATAATAAAACAGTATTTATATATTTTTACCTGTGTATCATCTAACACACTTTTCTAACTCGTGAAAAAATTTTGAAGAAAAGGCATCCAAACCATCAAGCTTAACAGATTTAATGTATTATTTACATAATCATATACAGAAATCATACTTATGATCTCGATTATAAAATATGGAACTCTCTCATAATAAGCTCTGATCCCAAGAATCACTTTGTGGCAATTGAATAGTCGTTATTGAATCCTGGTGGGGATAAGTCGGATGCCACCAGTCTAAAATTTGATAGCTAACAACATCATTCAAAATGACTTGGTTTGTTAGTGTATTAGGAACGTCTGATGTTCCAAATCCGAGTTGCAATCGATGATCTTTAAAACCGGGCATCAATGTCATTGACACTGATTGCAAGATCAAGCCAATTACAGGCGGCAACATACTGTATTTTAAACAAGTCACCTACGAAATACACAATATTATATAAATACGTATTTACAGTAACGATGCAATTATTCATTACAAATAATTGTTTCATAATAAAATGAATACCCTAAGTATTTTGCAACCCTCTTCTGAATTCACAGCTACATCTTCCAACATTTCAAGAAAATCTGTCTTCTTGCCGTTAATTTTCGTTCTCAATTTCAATGACTTGTTATTGGCTTTTGGCAACTCTTTTAATTTGAAATAGAAATACCACCGCAATTTTCCCTCCTAAACGAGATAATTAATTACTATCAAACGACTTGATAATAAATAATACTGTGTACAATTCTATGTTGTTTACTTTGTGCCACATAAGACAGCATTGCCTCTTTACAAGTGAATGTGGCTGGTCTTGTCTTAAGTAAGACACATCATCGTCCTTTTTGTTTAAGGAAAAATAAGTGTAATGTAATGTTCTGATAACGCAAGCACGAAGTCCATACAGACGAACCATGCATTGTGGTTGTAGACGTTCCGGCAAACCAGGAACATACCTGTAGTAACTACAATTAAACTTCATTTAATATTTCCACAAATTAATAATTGAATTATCATATTCTTGCACAAAAGAAAACTCACGTCTTGTACAGATGAAACCAAAATTTCCCCGTTGTTACCACATGATAAGAACTTCGACATATTTGAGCAAATTTTCCCACAGCCTCTGGTCTAATATATTCGGATATAATAAACCATACATCCAATGGATAATCTACACCTGGATGATATAAAAGTATAATTTGAAAAATTAAGAATTCTTTAATTCTTGAATTTTTAAAAATTCTCTTAATTTCATATTTTACCTTCTTCTTCTTGCGCGGTGTCTTCAGAGGAATTTGTCTTCTTTTTTCTTCTTTGATTTGTTGACGAACCTGTGAAGAACAATTTAAGTTTATGAGAACTAGAAATAAATTAAACAAATTTGTAATTAAATACAGTGATTTTTATTAATATTTGAACACTAAATATTTTAACTGTTATAATTTTGCAAAAAGATATCATATAGTGATAAACTTGGGCACATTTCAAAGCTTGAGCCTCTACTGTCAAAATGCATCATACATTTTATTCTAAATTGTTATCACACTATGTAACAGATGGCAAAGTTTCGGAAGTAGATTCTTCAAGCTTTTAAACGAGCCCAGGTTTATTGCTATACGATTTCTTTTACAAAATTGTAATAACTTGAATGTTCAGGTGGATGTTCGAATGTTCAGGAATTTTCAAATATGAAACATCTACCCTTAGTATGTTTCTTTGATTTGTTAGAATCCCCCTCACTTTCTTGAAAACTCTCATTCATTTCGTCCCAAGAACTTTCTTTCTTTGTTGTTGCCTCTTTGACTGTAAACACAGAATCAATGTAAACACAGGCATTAAATGTCTATGCCTATTCAAAGAAATAGAGGAAACTGCTTGCAATAGAGATAGAAATGGCATAGACACAAGATTGATTGAAATGTATTGCCAAAGGTAACCTTCAGAGGAGACATTTATCATTGCCTTTTTAAATCTCCCGTGCGTCCGTGATGAATTTGCAAAGTCGTCGATGGTTACATCTGCGATAAAAAAAGAGACAAATACAGCGATGTACGCCTTTCGAACAACGGATCAAATCGTGTCGAATTGTCTCTCGAAATATAATAGTAAAACGATGATTAACCTCCAATCAAATTGTCACTGCCATTCTCTGCGTTTACTTTTTTGCTAGATTTTTTCCTTAGAATAGGCATTATGTTAGGTGCTACTGTTACGATATCTATAAATTACGTTACGATATCTATAAATTAATCAGGTACCAGATTGCAACGGAATAAAATCTAAAAATTTACAACTATTTACACTAGTTAACAGACGACACAGTAAACACCCATACTTTTCAGTGATGTCAATGCGTTCAATCTGTGCCGGGCATCGGATCATTCTTGCGTTTAATAATTTCGTAGTTGTAAATACTTCGGTTTTTTCCAGTGCCGATAAGAGAGAATAATTCACATTTAATTTGTATGTAAATAAATTTTTAACTCTCGACTATTGTAAATTTCTAAATATGTATGCAATCATATGTTCAGCAGGCTAACGTAAACAGTAACCGAAAATACGTTGAAATAGCAGGTCGCAGAATTTTGTGAAAATGAACATTTGTACAAAATATGAGAAATGTATTTTCAATTTCTTGCAACGGCAGAATTGTTGCTTAAGATGTTGTTTCCGTTTCATTGGATGCCGTACACCGAATTGTTACGAGGACCCTATTAAGTTTGCAAAGAACGTAAGTTTTAGATACAATTTTTGAATGTTTGATGTAATAAAATAAATTTTTTTTACAGGCTGGATATATTGAAACAGATGATGTTCCTTTCAGCAAGAAGATACCTTGCATGGCTTGTTTGGGGATTCTCCAGAATGACATACAAGAACAAATCGTTAAAGAAGTATGTTGGCTTGTGCGAAAACGCATCTAGCTTGAAATGTACACAGATGTTTTATATAAGTTTCAAATAATTTTTACAAATAGATTTGTGTCGAGGTGGAAAAAGAAAATTACGATAGTGGAACGTTTGTATGTGCATTGACAATACCAGTATGCGTCAATCTCAGAGAACGTTTCTTATGTGTACATTGCGCTACCCAACTTGATCTTTCAGAAGATGCACTATTAGATCTTAAACTCAGATTGCAAAACGTTAAAGATGTTTGGAAGTGGATGGTAACCCCTAAAATAGAACAGACTATTAAAAAGCATGTAGATTCGATAACACCTTCTCCATTTTTAATTGAAATTATTTTAACGTATAAATTTAACAAGAAAGAGTGTGAAGTGTTGTAAGTTTCTGGAATTAATTTATTTGCAAAGCTACTTTATTTCAGTCCACAATGGAACATTCTTTTCTTTTTTTAGATTGGCGTGCAAAGACACAAACAACACAGAAAGTAAACGAAAGAAAAAATGTTATGATAATAGATTCAGTAGAAAAAGTATGGAGGCTCTGATGACCAAATTAACAGACAATGAATTTTTCGAGTACTTCAAATATGTGTCATTCGAAAAATTTGACACTATCGATGTGGAAAATATTATTTGCTCACATTCGAGTATTTTTATAGGAGGTAATATTCTCTGTTTGAAATAATTGTCTGTTTGAATAACTGTCATGTAATTTGTTAAACTTGTTGTGACTTCAGGGCGGTATAATAAATTATCTAGGGAACTCAGCCAAACTCCATGGTTTATAAACGGTGAGAAAAAGATGCAGACGTCTGTTCAAGACATATTATGTACTCCTATTATTGAAGTAACAAAAACTCAGTGTAAGTAAGAACTTTTAATAGCAACAATTAATTTTTGTCGGAATTGTCAATATTTTTTCGTTTTTAGCTATTAAATTTTTGTCATCTGGAAGAGAAGACGTGGACGTCAGAAATATTTATAATGGAAGACCATTCGCGGTCGAATTAATTAATCCCCGAATGACCAAAATAACAGAGGAACTGTTGTCAGATTTAGTTAATAAAATTAATGAATCCTCACGGCAAGTACAAATTACATCGAGCTTAAAAGTTTTATCTAGGCATGATCTGAAAAGGTTGAAAGAAGGTGAGAACGTTAAAACGAAACTTTATCGAGCACTTTGCGTTTGTCGTAATGCATCTAGAGATATGTTATCTCTTGAAAAATTAAATAATTTAAAACGCCTGAGGATAGTCCAAAAAACGCCAGTGAGAGTGTTGCATCGGCGGCCTTTAAGTCCTAGAGAACGGTTAATATATGAAATGAGAGCTCGCTGGGTCGAACTTCAAGAATTAAAGAAGCTGGATATTACCGACGATACTAGCACATTTTTCGTTCTAGATATTAAAACGCAAGCTGGGACATACGTAAAGGAATTTGTGCACGGAGATTTTGGTCGAACTAAACCAAGTTTGTGCGATATTCTTAACGTCGAGATCGATATAGTCGCATTGGACGTGACGGGGATCAATTTAAATTGGCCATAAAAATTGCTTTAGTATCTGAAATATTTTTATGTTCCTATTTGTAAAAATTATATATATTACCGTAATAATAATTGTCTTATAATAAAAATATTTCAAATAATCTTTTATATTTTTTATATCAATGTAAATCTTTGTATTTTATTATCCAAAAATGTTTCTTTACAGCAGCCATAGAAATTCTTTCCGAGCTTCTTCGTTTAATTAGCTGTAATTAAAGGAAAAATTATGATTTGTCCAAATAAAAAGTTACAATGTGCGAGAAGAATAATTACCCTCGATATTAAATCTTTAGCTCCCGGCGTAATTTGCTCCGGCCATTGTATATTTATCGTCTTTATTTTTACGTAAGTTTCTTGCTGCGAATCGCTAAGGAAAGGTGGTCTACCCACAAGAAATTCGTAACAGAGAATGCCTAAACACCAATGGTCGACATATATATCATACGTTTGCCCTGTTACCATCTCTGGAGGTAAGTAATCTAATGTTCCACATAATGTATTCCTCCTGCAATTATTATTATTAATAAACTTTACTTTAGATCAGTTTCCACTATAATTATTGCTCATAATTGCTTAATTATAAATATACTTACTTAGATGATGGTGCATGAACAGACCATCCAAAGTCCGCCAATTTTACATTGCCTTCGTATGTAAGTAATAAATTTTCCGGTTTTATATCTCTATGAATGACGTTATTCCTGTGACAATATTCCAAAGCATCTGCTACTTGATAAGTGTATTTAGCAGATCTGGAAAAAAGAATAGTAATAGAAAATAAAAATACGAGTTATTTCTTGCTAAACTTTAAGCTAGTTCCAAAAGTACATACAAATGTTCATTGAATCTTTCATTTGGTTGCCTTTTTAATTCCTTATACAATTCCCCTCGAGCTGCGAACTCTAATACAAGATAAATACGCTTATGATCGTGAAAGTACGTTAACATTTGTAGAATATGTGGATGCCTGAAAAATTTCATGTAACAGTATATCTCTAATTAAAGTAAAATTAAAGAAAAAAAAAAGTTCGCGGTAGTAAGTTTACCTTAAATGCGTTTGAATTTCAATTTCACGCATCACTTGCTTTTCCACGCGTCCTTTCATTAATTCTACTTTGTACAAAGTTTTTAACGCGACCATATAATGCGTAGTTTTTTCTCTGGCTAGGTAAACCCGCCCAAACTTGCCTCTGCCTAAAGGTGCACCAATTTCAAAATCATCCAAATTCCACTGATAGCTGATAAGAAAATATTTTTATTTCCACAATAACGCGAATGCAATATATAATACCTTGATTGAAATAAGATTTGTTGACCATACCTTGGTCCTCTGGCTTCAACATGGTCTTTCATTTTACACAAGGTATCGAAGACAATTTCTTTGTAATCGGATGAGATATTTGACGGACACTGGAATACTTCTGCATGAGCCATAATATCACAAGTCATGGACGATCTAGAAAATTTAAGAGCATTCTTTTAGCAAGTTTTGCTAAAACTAAAAATTGTTATGCAGTTATTTCATGTTATATAAATTTATATGTTAAAACAATTCTGTATTACCTGTGAGATAAAACAAGAGTTATTTATACAACTCACAATATTTGAAGTAAATTTCTCAGTGAAATAACACTTTTTAACAAAAAGATCAACTGCTCCAATATTTAGAAAAATTTTATCAACAATCCAACAGCCTCCTTTCAACTTCCAACTGACATTTTTGATTTAAACTTTTCAATGGAACTTTGTTGACCAAAGCGACATCTACTAGTAAGATCACTAAAAATCACAAACGATATTTCTCAAATTAATTGCAGTGTATAGACTCATTTATTAAAAAATTTCAATGATATTTCAAACAAAATAATACAATTTTCATAGATTATCTGGAATTTTTGTATTTGTGTTTGCGGGTTTGTGTTTGCATAGGCCATATATCTCGACGAAGTTTCCTCTCTATCTTTTACACTTTTTACCAGCTATCATAAAGCATAAAGCAGTATCTGCTGATCAATTTTGACACTAGTAGTAAAATTTTAGAAATCTACCAGCCCGAGTGTCATAATGGTAATTAAGCGCGTTAAACGTTACTTGTATTCGTGTAAAGAATTGGACAATATCGTGCACAATCGGTTTCACGTTTGTTTTCATCGAAGAAAATATGTGGTTGTTTTTAAAATCCTATAAATAAATTTTCCTTTTTCTTTTTCTTAATACAATGCGTACGTTCTCATGTATTTTCCTTTCAGGGTAACGAAAGCTCGCTGCCTATGGAACTGTGTTCTAATTGTAAGTCGATATTAAGAATTACTCCTGTTACGTTGAAATAACCTGTTTCACTCTGTCAAGTATATTCTTGTTCAAAATAAAGATTTCATATATTTTACTAATAGTCCGTACAGTATTGCGAAATTACGTCGAATTTGTATTTAAAAAGTTTAATCTAAGATCGTATCGAAGGTAACCTCTTTTTTTTTTAATTTTTTTTTCTTTTTGTTTGCATATTGCTTTCGACTTATTTTTATCTCCGACTAAACATAGCACTTTACGATGTACCGACTACCATATTTGTTGACACACATGTGCACGTAAACATACACACACACATGCGCGCGCGCAATTATATTAATAAAAGACATTATCTTCACATGGTCCTTCACTTGGAAATATTTGTTTTTTAGTTGACGTTGATGAAATTAGAAGACTGGGAAAACGGTTTCGGAAGTTAGATTTAGATAACAGTGGTGCTTTGAGCATCGACGAGTTTATGTCATTACCAGAATTGCAACAGAATCCTTTGGTGCAGCGTGTCATAGATATATTCGATGCCGATGGTAATGGAGAAGTAGATTTCAAGGAATTTATTCATGGTGTCTCTCAGTTCAGCGTTAAGGTACATATATTATTGAAGGAAAAAAACAGACGTAAACAACACGTTTAATGATAACAACCTTTATCCTTTTATCCAGGGTGATAAGGAAAGCAAATTGAGATTTGCATTTAGGATCTATGATATGGACAACGATGGATTCATAAGCAATGGAGAACTGTTCCAAGTATTGAAAATGATGGTAGGGAACAATTTGAAGGATACTCAACTTCAACAGATCGTTGACAAGACGGTATTGTTCGCTGACAAGGATGAAGATGGGAAAATCAGTTTTGAGGAATTTTGTTCTGTAAGTAAGACATTTCACATGTCTCGAAATGAGTCTAGTAATGTAAAATCCTTGTTTATGTGCAATTTCAGGTTGTTGGTAATACAGACATTCATAAGAAGATGGTAGTTGATGTGTAAATTGTCGAAGTTTATAGAAAGAAAAGATATTAGAGAACAAATTTATGGTAATATCAATTTGATTTAATGAATTTATTATTAACATTAAATTGATTGGATAGTTATAAGTAACAAAACTGTGTAGGGTGAAATTATGATTGTTATTAAGTCTTCAATCTTAACAAAGTTCTTAATATGCTTATGTATACATATATAAGTTTGTCACCTTTAAAAATATTTTTCCATAGTGCAGTGTACATTACAATTTAATTGACCACCAACTTTCTAAAATCGTGCACATTTACTAAACTGTACTGTATAGAGTTTCAATATTTTAAAAAGACTTATAAGCAACGTATGTAGGTACAGGAATTTTTAGTTAAAGATATTTATGAGAAAATAGCTTTGTTACTTGTTTTATAATTTATATTACTTGATAACTACAAAATTATTTCAGAATACTTTTGGGAATGAAGTTATAAATGTCTAGATTATATAAGAAGTTGTTTTTCTGTATATTGAAATCTGATTAACATATGTCTTTTCATTATTATCCTATAATATATTTCACTAATTTGGAATAATTGCCTACTAAACAAAATTGCATCTTTCATCAACTCTATTTCTTTAGTTTCTTAATTAAATATTATTATATTATTATGATAGAAATATTTTATTTATTCCGTAATGTAAGATCTATTAAGTTAAATTCTGTAAGTATGTAGTTAATTTGTAAAAAAGTTTCTGTTCATTTACAAAATACATCTGTATATATCGTATTACATTATTAATTGATTAATTAATTGTGCATTTGAAAGAGATATTATATATTCTTCAATCAGTTATTAACATATTTGAAATCATTCTTACATTAACAAGATTAATCTTCTCGCAGAGAACTTCAAGTAGATTAACATAGGAGCAAACATTGTTTCAAAACTTTCAAACGCACAGTTATTTTTAAATAATCGTATTTGTTTGTTATATGATTATTAAAGAAACAATGTACTACAAAACATAAAAAAAAAAAGAAGAAAAGTATTAAACCATATATATTATCGTTTTATTCTACAATTAGATAACTTGCACATTTACATGTTAAAAAATCTTAATGTTCAATTAAAGTTTTAAATCTTAAGATAATGTTAAAATAAATTTGTGTAATATATATATATATGTATGTATGATCTCTAATAATTTAAAACCTATATTTTTATTTCATAAATGAATATGATATTTATTTGACCGTATGTTATTGCTAAATACAATAATCTATAAAAACATTTCAAATTGTAAGATTTTAGTTCATTAATGTACTGTTACCCGTATACACTATCAGTATATCACTGCTCGAACTACTTGAGAGTCTCATTTTTTATTTATATTGTTTGACAACAACTATTATCATTTTATTTTTACTCAATTGTTAGATATTGTTTATATATATATGAAATATCTATAGCAATAAAGGAGATACGTGTATTTCCATCTATGTAAATTTCATGTGAAATATACTCGTACACGATGATGTATTATCTTAAACATTATTGTAGATACCACGGGCCCGGAATTGAACGCATTTGTCGAAACAACGAATTGTAACTAAAAGAGACGATGACAAACAAAAACTAACCAAAAAACGCTGTCAACGTTGACACGTTTTTGTGGTATTGGTAGCCCTGCTTCGTCTCCTGCCCTTCATTGTTGCTATTTAGTACCCGGTGTGTTTGCGTTTTTTCATTTGCCCCTTGCGTAAAAATTTTCACCGCGCATTTTTTCACCAATCGAACGTTCGTAATCGTCGACGGGAGAGATCGTTTGGTCAGCAAACCCGAAGGCGGCGGGGGTGAAGCGTAGGTGGTGAAAAACATGGATAACCTGGAAGAAGTGCTGCAAGCGCTCGACGAATTTCAGAAAATGCGGCCGAGCGAAATACCGCGGGAGCTCGAGGATTATCTGTGCTGGGTGGCGAAGACCGGCGATCCGGTCTACCAATGGTCGCTGATCAAAACGTTGTTCAGGGAAAAACTGACACGCGTGATGACCGAGTTCTACGAAAGCTGCCCGACGCTCGACCTCGCACCTCCGTGCCCGAACGTCGAGCACTTCAACTACGACACAATGAAGAGCAATCTCCTCGAGCGACTCGAGTCCTTCGCGAACGCTCCATTTACTGTTCAACGAATCTGCGAACTGTTGACGGCGCCCCGCAAGGAGTATAACAGAGTCGACAAGTTCATGAGAGCTATCGAGAAGAATATCTTGGTTGTCTCCACTAGGGAGCCCGGACCGATATCCAGAAGGAACGAGAACGGCGACAACGGGATGGTCAATGGGTCTGTGGACGAGGACGCATCTGTGACGCAGCCTCCTCAGGACGTTGAGATGGAATATTGGGAGAAGGACTGTCCTTCTACTGTTACAATCAGCGTGCATACCGTCGAGAATGAAACACCGTTGTTACAAACCGTTGTACCAACCAGCACTGTGGTAAAGAATGTATTTACCGCTGAGGAATTGTCCCACGAGAAGGTGGAGTCAACGTCCTCCAAGTCGGACATTGTGGTATCAAGCTTTATACCGACCACCTCAGAATTCTCTGGTGTCTCAGGCCTGAACTCCCAGTCCCAAACTCAGGACCCACAAATAGGACCCACGATACAGAACCTGTCGACCATCGTTCCTGAAACGTCTGGAATTATTAGCGACGTTTCAGAAGCAATTATGAACGAAGACACCAGCTCCCAACCTAGTTTGGAATTGGAAAACGAGGGAGGCGACTCTGCAGACACTTCGAAGAAATTGCAGACTACTTTCCAGACTAAAGATTTTAGCTCGAACGAGAGTAAATTGGCAAAGTTTTATGTAGATAATTCCAAGGTAAATGAGAAATCCGAGGTTGAGGCAATGTCGATACACATGCAAGATGGATCAAGTAAAAGTAATGATATCCTGGTTAAGTCAGATGTTGAGTTAAAAGCAGCATTGGACAATAAAGAACCAGTTAATCCAGTTGTTGAAAATAATAATGAAAATTTGGAGAGCGCAATAAAGTTAGGTACAGAAGTAGAGAACATTCAATCAATCATTGATACGTCTGGTTCGAGTAAGGAGTCACTAGCTTTAGAAAGTACCAGCGTCGGAAGCATATCTGCGACAAACAATTCGGAACAATCGACACGTAACTTAATTTTACCTGCTGATAATGTTAGTACAGAGGAAACTATAAGTACATCCGAGGATATGTCAGTAGATGTGGAGAATCTGAAAGATCAAAGTAAAGAAACAGAGTTAGTGGATTCAAAACCTTTGGTGGAAGAGCCATGTTCTAAGGCCAGTGCAACAAAAAATTTTAATTGTAATCAAGAGAAAAATAACTTAACCATAACAGAAGCTGCAGAAGATGAGAACAGAGTGGTAAACTCCATAGTACCTGATCCAATTCCTATAGTTGAAGAACCAAGAGACACAGAATCTGTTAACATAAAAGAAGATATCTCGCCAATTGTTGAAATAACAGAAGATGTGGAAAACCAAAATAACATGTCGATAACATGTCAGTTGGAAAGCAAAAAGAAGTCTACTGAAGATAATAATTTAGCACAATTACAAGGTAACAACATAACTTCCACCGTAAATAAGATAGAGGATAGTGACGCAATGATAGAAAATGTCATGACTAAGAAAGAACAGGAAGCAATGGAATTAATGGAAATAGATGAAGAAGAAACATTATCCGTGTTTCAGCAAGATGATGAACCCATGGAACAAGAAGCAGTACAATCATCTAGAAGTTAATAAAATGTAAGAAGAAGGTTCTTTTCATTTTTTTTTTTTTTTTAATATTTGATTCTTATTATAGCAGAAAACATAAAGAAGAAGTACTTTATACTAGAAAAATTTTTATTGTAATTCGAACATAATTTGTATATGAATCCCCCTAAGTGATTTGATATATAAGACATATTGTAAGATTTACAAGGAATTCTCTAAGCATCTGTTGTTTACTGTTTCATTAACTACGTAATTACCATTAAATCGGGTAAATTTTGGTATTGTACAGAGACTTGTTACCTTGAACTTTTAAGCTTCTGTAGAAAGCAAAACACTGCCTATTTCCAGAACATTGTAATATTAATGACCAGTTTTGACCATGGTTTGGATTTTATCTCAAATTAGTTTATAAACAAATTTCACAATAAATTTATGCAGACAAAGTTTCTATGTAGAACGTGGCTGTGTTTATAACTGAAGCATATGAAGTTTTTACATGGCTTGTAACAAATATAACATGTGATATAAACAGAGAAGCATTTTAAACATACATTCTGATGCTTTACGTATTTTACTGAAAAAAATAAGGAGCATAGATCCAACCATTGTGAATTAAATTAATTACTGATTTTATGCAAACAGATATCTTAAAATTTGATTAATTGTGAAATAATTGACAATATAAAACATTACTTCGTTTTTAAAATTAATACTTATGATGACTGAAATTTATGAATTGTATTAATCATTAATTCCATACAATGGTTCAGGTTATAATTGATAAAAAAACAATGATTTTATCATACACATCTCTGAGATAAAGAAGGATATAAAGTTTGTTTTTTCTAGTTAGAAGAAGGAATAGTCTTGCTCTTTTTATGTCTTGCTTTATTTTCCAATAGAATATAATAGCAAAAAAGTAGAAACATGGCAACTCTCTTTTCCCCTGAAAGGGAGATTCTATTAAATAGGCTTGAGTAATTTAAAGATCAGCCTAGTTTAATTATATTTGCTTCTGGTCATATGTTTTTATTGAATATTTTTATGCAGACACAAACCTAGAGATAGTTCATCTTAAAAATAATTATAACAGTACATTAATTTAAAGACAACTTAGGTCAATGATATAAGACATTCATATAACTTAAAATAGCAGTGTATATTATTTTATAGAAAATATATTAAAAATTATTACCAAATTGCAATTATTTACAATACCTGACTTACTCCTTAAATTAAAAAAGATTTAATTCTGTGATTTCTATATCAAATCACAGCTTGTAATAAGTGTTTATGTATTTCACAAATTGATTGAACATAACATATGTATCAGATTTCACTTCTAAAATTTTAAATTTGTCTTTGGTGAAACCAGTTTTTGCAAAAATTATTTATTTCATTAATTATAACACTTCCAAGATTTCATATGAAAATAGCACATGATATAGATGAATACTTGAAAACCATAATTACAGAATAAAACATTGTATATCAGAAATTAAATCAATAAATTTATTAATTATTTATTACAAATGATATTTTCACTGACCTCTGTACATTATTTTTATATATTATCAGATATTTTTTAATTTGTGTTTTTTTTAAACCTTTCTGGTTCATTGAACAATTTATATATACAATTTTTTAAATACATCAACCATTAATTCAATAATTAATCAATCGTCAATACGATTGGTGGTCTAAATTCTAAAATTTAAGCAAAGGTTTGATGTTGAACTAATTTATGAAAGTAACTATCTTTTAAGTTCACAAGTTCTTTGTAAGTTCCAGTTTCTGTTACTTGTCCCTCTTTTAAAACAATGACTTTATCTGCATTTTTTATTGTGCTTAATCTGTGAGCTATGGTTAGAACTGTCCGCCCTTGAACAGCCTTTTCCAAAGCTTTTTGTACATAATGTTCACTCTCCGCATCTAATGCACTCGTGGCTTCGTCCAGGATTAAGATTTTAGGCTCCTAAACATAAACAGTTTTAAATTAGTAAATTCTATTAGATGGATTTTATTTTAATAATTAATGCATTTACCTTTATCAAAGCCCTAGCAATAGCAACTCTTTGTCTTTGTCCACCACTGAGGGTAATACCCCGTTCTCCAACTACTGTGTCTAAACCAT
Organism: Heterotrigona itama; assembly: GCA_903986555.1. Lineage (NCBI taxonomy): Eukaryota > Metazoa > Arthropoda > Insecta > Hymenoptera > Apidae > Heterotrigona > Heterotrigona itama. The sequence continues at coordinate 73,535 of CAJDYZ010010622.1, read as the reverse complement.
CTGGCATGTTTTTTGTAAATTCTAAAACATGCGCATGTCTTGCAACTTTTTCTACATCGTATTTCACAGAATCCATTGCTCCATATAATATATTTTCTCTTATTGTACCACTAAAGAGTGTAGGTTCCTGAGAAACAATACCAATTTGTGATCTCACCCATACTGGGTCCAGAGACTGAAGATCATTATTGTCTAAAAGTACAGATCCTAAATTGGGATCATAAAGTCTCAACAAGAGTGAAGCTATTGTGGACTTTCCAGAACCTGATGCTCCAACGATAGCAATTACCGTACATGGTGGGATTTTTAAACTGAAATTTTTCAAAACCCATGTATTCCCTCTTGTAGGATAAGCGAAACTGACATTTTGAAATTCAATATCACCTGACAACTGCTTTTCCAGAATTTTACCACCTTGAACTGGTATTGCCGGCTCTCTTTCGATCAATTCGACTAAACGCATATTTGCACCCAATGCTTTGTTCAAATCGCTATAAAACGAAGACAAGCCATTTAAAGAAATTGCAACGTACGCGGCGTACATTAAGAATGCGCTTAAACTTCCGATTGTAAGGGAGAAATCAGAAACCATAGCTCCGCCATAGTACAAAACAGACAGGATGATCACGTTTCCAGAGAAACCAGTTAGTCCAAAGAATACTCCTCTGTATAAACTTTCTTTGTAACAAATTTTGAGCACATTGTCCAGTTGGAAATTGTAATGGTCGGATTCTTTTGTTTCTTTTGAGAAAGCTTTCACTGTTCTTATGTTGCTAATTCTCTCTTCGGCGATTGTATTCAGTTCCGCTAAATTGTTTTGCATGTCTTTGGAGATCTTCTTTAAATAGCGGCCCCACACTATGGCTAAACCTGCCATTGGTGGGACAATAGTTAGACTAACTATAGCCAGCTTAGGCGAAGCATAGAGCATCATAGATATTCCACAAATACTCATGAAAGTGGAACGTAATCCATCTGATATATTGCTTGTCAATGCTTGGCTAACAAGTTGTGTGTCACCTGAAATGAATGAACCGTATGAAAGATGATAGAGATACATGTACAAAAGAATTTGTTGAAGTTTAGATTTATACCAGATAATCGGCCAACAAATTCCCCTGTGTTGCATTTGTCGAAAACTGCTATTTCCTGCCGAAGAATAGCAGCGTATAACTGTTTTCGCAGAGACTGTGTAATCCTGTGCCCGGCAGTAGACATCAAATATATCCTGCAGAAATTGCACAGAGCCCCGGTGACAAATATCCCGAGCAATATAATGCACAATCGATTGAGATTGTCTTTCATGTTTTCTTTGTCGCTCGCGTAGATAGTGTCGATTAGTTTCCCTAAAGAAAACGGTACTGCCATCGTTATGGTAGACGAAATTAACAAGAAGACAATCGCGCCGAACAACCTCCGTTTCTCAGGTACCGCCAGGACAATCAAATTCTTTAATTCCGACGTTTTTCTCCTCTTCGATCTGATGGATCGTGTCGTAGGCTCCAAGCTTTTAGTATTTACGGCATTCGTCGCTCGGGATCTTAAAATCGAAAATACAGGAGCTTTTCTGTTAAACTTGATTGCCGGCGTTAAACACGCGTAGAACAACTCTCCATACGCGACCGTTGACCTCCGGAATCCGATTCTTTGCGAGCTGATGCCTCTCGCACATAACCTCCAAAGCGGTACCATCTTTTCCCTCAATCAAACGATTTATGAACTAAGCAAATTCACAAAACTGAAAGTCATTAAAACTAGTAACTCATCGTTGATAATGTTAAAAAGGTCGTGACACATTCAAAACGAATGTATCGCAGTATCAAAAACTGTAGCTACTCCAGTTATTTTCTAATACATATTTATAAAACTACGTCGCATACGTAACTTTAATCTTCTAGTTACGCGACTTGATGGGCAATGAACTACATATGTACGATGTACATTTACATCGTGATTCAGCACAGATATTTATTTATTTTTTACGATACTCATGTATGAGTATAATTCACAGTTTATATGTGAAAAACATAATATTATATTACAAAAATAGAACTTCGAAGTTTGATTTCATAAGATTCGAATATTTAAGTGAATATTTAAGTGAATATTAAAGTGAAAGATTTTGAAATAAACAGCACCAACGCTATTTGTATTGGTCGTGCGACAAATATAAAAAAAGAAATAAAATGAAGAAAATGAAGTCGAAATTGACGTAAATTCAGCGTTGTTAATTTAATTTTTTTACCTTATAAAAATATTTATCAAGTGTTTTTATGCTTTTATGGATAAATATCAAAATTAATGAATATTCACATTAACAGAATACAATATAATACTAATAAATTAATAACATTATTAATACAATGTAATATGATATAATTTATAATATTAACACAATTTATTAATATTCGTTTGCAAATAGCAAAATATTAATTAGCGGTTTAAAAAAATCAGCCTGTTCGTTTTTCCGAGCGTTGTTTTCAATTTCAAGATTACAACACTAGAACTTAAATACATACGCAATAAATTAGGGAGGGAGAAGATAAAAGGAGAGGGGGAAACGAATTTACCCGAGCATCCCGTGTTAACCAATGTTGAGGTTATAAACTTTAGATAGTTCTTTCGAGGAGTACACTGTCTCTTGTTATTTCTCTTTGTGTTCGCTGTACGTTCTCTGAGCAATCGATGGCAGCGAAATTCGCGTAATCCGCGTGTACACGGTACACGATTTTCTCGCCTGCGGTTTCTCGTCTCGCTCGTAAATCGGTGCGCATCAAAACATGAAGGATATATGTGACAGACGTACGCTAATAATGCGATTGAAGGGAAATTGAAACTGCACTCGTCGAGGAATATCAAGGAGTCGTGGACAGCCATGAGAACGGTGTACCGTGACGCAAAATTCGTGTGATGTCAAATAGGTATGTAAGAGATAAGGCCACTTTACGGTGTAACCCTAACCTCTCTCTTCCTCTTTCCCTCTCGTGAAAGGTCGAAAGCCGTATCTTGCTTATCTTTTTTTTAGATATCGTCGCGAGGATATACACGAGAGCATCGTTGTAAAATCGATATCGGTAAGTTCAAAACAATGTCGAGCACGCTGGTGCAGCAGTTCGTCCAGAGGCTCAAGTCCAGAAATGAAGAGGCACGTAACAAGGCAGCGAGGGACCTGTGCCTCTACGTTAAAACGGAGCTGCGCGAGGCGTCGCAGGAGGAGATCACAGCCTTCATGGACGAGTTCAATCACCATATATTCGAGATGGTGTCCGGGTCGGACGTGAACGAGAAGAAGGGTGGAATTCTGGCCATAGTTTGCCTCATCGGAGCCGACGTTGGCAACATTAACACAAGAACTATCAGATTCGCCAACTATCTGAGAAACTTGTTGCCTTCCAACGACGTGGGTGTTATGGAGTTGGCTGCCAAAACGGTGGGCAAACTGGCATTGGTTTCTGGCACTTACACGGCGGAGTACGTGGAGTTTGAGGTGAAGCGTGCCTTCGAGTGGCTAGGAGGTGACAGACACGAAGGCAAGAGACACGCGGCTGTCCTTGTTCTCAGAGAGCTAGCTGTTTCCATGCCAACGTATTTCTTTCAGCAAGTGACACCGTTTTTTGAGCTCATATTCAATGCCATACGTGACTCGAAACCTGTGATAAGAGAAGGGGCCGTCGAGGCGTTGAGGGCTGCTTTGATCGTCACTGCTCAGAGAGAAACGGCGAAGCAGATGCACAAGTCGCAGTGGTACAAGCAATGCTACGACGAGATAGTGGCGGGATTTGAGGAAGTGTACACTAGGGAAAGAGGGGTGAACAGGGACGATAAGATACACGGTTCGCTGTTGGTACTGAACGAGTTGCTGAGGTGCAGCAACATTCAATGGGAGAGGAATTACGAGACTTTGATGGAACGATTGAATTGTTCCAGCCAGCAGAACGAGAACGACATACTGTCGCTGATGCCGCGATTAAAGACGACGATAGTATCTAAATGGTCCAGCTCCTCGCAAAACTCTACCAATTCTCAACAGACGTTGTACCCGGCGCACGAATCCGCCGTGTGTCGTTGCTTGATGCAAGAAAGATTGGACGACATATACAACGACGTGATGAACCAGAGAATGTCCAGGAACCCACATATCCAACACGCACTCATGATGTTGTTGCCCAGGCTCGCGGCGTTCAACAAAGAGAAGTTCACGAAGGATCATCTGAGGGAGTCGTTGGCTTATCTTCTGATGACGTTGCGCAGCAGGGAGAAGGATCGATACGCCGCGTTCACCACTATCGGTCTCATAGCAGTCGCAGTAGAAGATTCGATAAATCCTTATCTTTCCAAGATCATGGAGGTGATCAAAAGTTTACTACCATCCAAGGAAACCTCCACCAAAAAGCGCGGCGCTTCGTTGGAGCCTGCGGTGTTCGTTTGCATAACTTTGCTAGGGCACGCGGTGAAACAGGTAATAGCGGCAGATGTGAGGGATCTGCTAGAGTCTATGTTGCAGACTGGACTGAGCCCCATTCTCACGACGTCTCTCAGGGAATTGGCACACAGCGTACCATCGTTGAAGCCTGACATATCTCAAGGACTTTTGCGGATGCTCTCCCAGGTGCTGATGCAGAAACCTCTGAGACACCCGGGCGCACCGTGGACCGCCAGCAGCCCCATCTCAGGCCCTCCCACCGAGGTGGATATCCCATCCACAGTTTTAGCGCTGAAGACTCTAGGGACGTTCAACTTCGACGGCAATCCGCTCTTGCAGTTCGTGAGACGGTGCGCCGATCATTTCCTCACGTCTGAGCAAGCGGAGGTACGACTAGAGGCTGTGAGAACGTGTTCACGGCTGTTACGGTTGGCGTTGAATCAACCTGGACCCACGGTGACCAACACCGTCTCCACCGTCCTTGGGAAGTTGCTGGTCGTTGGCATAACGGACACAGACCCTGATGTGAGACTGTGGGTGCTAGCTTCGCTGGACGATTCGTTCGACATTCATCTGGCACAAGCAGAGAACCTCTCTGCACTGTTCATCGCTATGAACGACGAGATGTTCGAGATCAGGGAGCTGGCGATCCGCACAATTGGACGACTGAGCACGATGAACCCGGCGTACGTTATGCCCTCGCTTCGCAAGACGCTCATACAATTCCTGACAGAGTTGGAACACTCGGGTATGGGCCGCAACAAGGAACAAGCCGCGCGAATGCTGGACCATTTGGTCGTCAGCGCGCCAAGGCTTATTCGCCCGTATATGGAGCCGATTTTGAAGGTGCTCGTGCCGAAATTGAAGGAACCAGAATCGAATCCTGGCGTGATCCTGGCGATACTGCGCGCCATCGGCGACCTGGCGGAAGTTAACGGCGCCGAGATGCAACAATGGATGCCCGAGCTTCTCTCCATACTGCTGGAGATGCTGGTCGACGCGAGTTCCCCGGAGAAACGAGGAGTGGCTCTGTGGGTGCTTGGCCAACTGGTGGGAAGCACAGGGCACGTTGTCAAGCCGTACATGCAGTACCCTTCGTTGCTCGACGTGTTGATCAATTTCTTGAAAACGGAGCAACAGCTGATCATCAGGAGAGAAACTATAAGGGTCCTGGGATTGCTAGGTGCCCTGGATCCCTACAAACACAAGATGAACCTTGGCCAGATCGACTCTCAGTTGGACACCCTCACCTCCATGGCTGATACGAAAGGTGAAACCGAGAATACGCAGGATTTGACTACCAGCGAGATGCTGGTGAACATGTCCTCGTCGACGTTGGAGGAATATTATCCAGCAATCGCTATAGCGACGCTCATGAGGATCATTCGCGACCCGACGTTGTCCCAGCACCACACGATGGTCGTTCAAGCCGTGACATTTATATTCAAAAGCTTAGGGATTAAATGCGTCCCGTATATCTCACAGGTGATGCCCAGTTTCCTCAACGTGGTCCGCACGGCGGACGTTAACTTCCGGGAGTTCCTGTTCCAACAATTGGCCGTCCTCATCGCCATCGTGAAGCAGCACATTAGAAATTATCTGGACGACATATTCAACCTGATCAAGGAATTCTGGACCGTGAACAGCCCGTTGCAGAGCACGCTGATACTCCTGGTCGAGCACATCGCCGTTGCACTGGGCGCTGAGTTTAAAATTTACCTGCCGCAGCTGATGCCCCAGATACTCAGGGTTCTCACGCACGACACGAGCAAGGACAGGTGGGTCACGGTGAAGCTCCTCCAGGCGTTGCAGAAGTTTGGCAACAATCTGGACAATTACCTCCACCTAGTCCTGCCGCCAATCGTGAAATTGTTTCACGCCACCGATTGCCCGATAACCGTGAACAAAGTGGCGCTAGAGACTGTCGACCACCTGGCGGACACGCTAGATTTCACCGACTTTGCGTCCAGAATCGTGCACCCGTTGGTACGGACACTGGACCAGTGCCCGGAGCTGCGTAACACGGCGATGGACACGCTGTGCGCGTTAGTGATACAACTGGGGAAAAAGTATCAGATCTTCATCTTACTAGTACAGAAAGTGATGACAAAGCATAAGGTCGTTAACTCCCGTTACGATGTTCTAATTGACAAAATTTTGACAGAGACCACCGTCGCCGACGGCGAAGATTATCTCTTAATGAGGCACCGACACGCGAGGAACAAGAACCGCGACTTGTCGTTGACGTCGTCCGACACCACCACGATCAAACGGTTGCACGTGTCCGCGTCGAATCTTCAGAAAGCCTGGACCGCAACGAGAAGGGTCTCGAAGGACGATTGGCTGGAATGGCTCAGAAGTTTGTCGATTGGTCTGCTCAAAGAGTCGCCGTCGCCGGCGTTGAGATCGTGTTGGGCACTCGCTCAGACCTACTCTCAATTACCCAGGGACCTGTTCAACGCCGCTTTCGTTTCCTGCTGGACCGAGCTGGACGACACGTACAAGGCGGAGCTCATCCAAACGTTGCAACAGGCATTGATGGTGCCCGACCTTCCTGAGATAACGCAGACAATCTTGAACTTGGCGGAGTTCATGGAGCACTGCGACAAGGGGCCGTTGCCTTTGGACAACAAAATTCTGGGCGAGAGGGCGATGCACTGCCGAGCTTACGCGAAGGCACTCCACTACAAGGAGGACGAGTTCCACAAAAGCAGGAACAGCAACGTTTTTGAATCTTTGATCTCTATCAACAACAAGCTTCAACAGAAAGAAGCTGCAGAAGGTCTGCTCGAGTACGTTATGAACCAGAACAATCAACAAGATCTGAAGGTACAGGTTCGTTGGTACGAGAAGCTGCACAATTGGGACAAAGCTTTGCAGTTGTACAGAGAAAGGTTGGAGAGCGATTGTACAGACGTGGAGTCGACTCTTGGCGAGATGCGTTGCTTAGAGGCTCTCGGGGAATGGGGACAGTTGCACGACGTTGCTACGAAGCAATGGTCGCATCAGAGCGACGAGACCAAGCAGAGGATGGCTAGAATGGCAGCGGCTGCAGCTTGGGGTTTAAACCAGTGGGAAAGTATGGAGAAGTACGTCTCCTTGATACCAAAGGACACTCAGGACGGCGCGTTTTACAGAGCCGTTTTGGCGATTCACGATGAACAGTACGACATCGCTCATCAGCTCATTGACAGTGCCAGAGATTTACTCGACACAGAATTGACTGCCATGGCCGGTGAGAGTTACCAGAGGGCTTACAACGCCATGGTGGAGGTCCAGAAGTTAGCAGAGTTAGAGGAAGTGATACAATTCAAATTGGTGCCAGAAAGAAGATCCACCATTAAGTCTATGTGGTGGGAGAGGCTTCAGGGTGGGCAGAGAATAGTCGAGGATTGGCAGAAGATCATACAGGTTCACACGTTGGTAGTTTCACCTCAGGATGACATGTACACGTGGTTGAAGTATGCTAGTCTTTGCAGAAAAAGTGGCAGTCTGATGCTCTGTCACAAAACGTTGGTTATGCTGCTCGGAACAGATCCTTCGTTGACTCCTGACCAACCTCTGCCCACTACTCATCCTCAGGTAACGTTTGCCTATTGCAAGCACATGTGGATGGCGAACAAACGCGAAGAGGCGTACAATCAGCTGCAAAGATTTGTACAGATGTCCTTGCAACCAACGACCATGTCGGTGGTGAATCAAGATGATGAGAAGCAGCAAGAAGTGAGGAAAAGGCTGCTTGCCAGGTGTTACCTAAAGCTCGGAGAGTGGTTGGAAGCTTTGCAGGGCATAAACGAACATTCTATACCGGCGGTGTTGTCTTATTACGCTGCAGCTACGGAACACGACCCGACTTGGTACAAGGCGTGGCATGCTTTCGCGTACACCAATTACGAGACAGTCCTATTTTATAAACATCAGCAGGGCGATTCGAACAACGAGAGCATTTCAGCCAATGGGACTCGCAGCAATATTTCTAGTTCACAGTACATATCTCAATTCACCGTGCCAGCGGTCGAAGGATTTTTCAGATCTATCAACCTTTCACACGGCAACTCCTTGCAAGACACGCTCCGTTTGTTGACGTTGTGGTTTGATTACGGCCAATGGCCGGAAGTGTACGAAGCCATCATCGAGGGTATCCGTTTGATCGAAATCAACACCTGGCTGCAAGTGATACCGCAACTCATCGCGAGAATAGACACGCCCAGAGCTTTGGTCGGCAGATGCATACATCATCTTTTGATAGACATTGGGAAAACGCATCCTCAAGCCTTGGTTTACCCTCTAACCGTGGCGTCGAAGAGTGCCAGCCACGCTAGAAAGACTGCTGCCAATAAGATTCTTAAAAGCATGTGCGAGCACAGCCCGACCCTGGTGCAACAAGCGATGATGGCCAGCGATGAATTGATCAGAGTGGCGATCCTGTGGCACGAGTTGTGGCACGAGGGACTAGAAGAAGCCAGTAGATTGTATTTCGGCGAGAGGAACGTTCGGGGAATGTTCGACACGTTAGAACCGTTGCACGCGATGTTGGAGAGGGGTCCACAGACTTTAAAAGAAACGTCTTTCAATCAAGCGTATGGCAGGGACCTGATGGAAGCGCAGGAATGGTGTCGCCGGTACAAAGCTTCGCGCAATGTCCGTGATCTGAATCAAGCTTGGGATTTGTACTACCACGTTTTCAGAAGGATATCCCGACAATTGCCGCAGCTAACTAGCTTAGAGCTTCAGTATGTCAGCCCGAAGCTACTTCTTTGTAGGGACTTGGAATTGGCTGTGCCAGGGAGCTACAGTCCCGGGCAACCAATAGTTAGAATAGCAAGTATACACAGTTCCATGCAAGTGATAACTAGCAAACAGCGGCCGCGAAAGTTATGTATAAAAGGTCAGTTGCCTTTGAATCTTTTAAGTTGATCTAGTACGTTCATTATCGAGTAGGTTTTAGAACGTTTGAAACGTTCATTTGATGTTTGCAGGTAGCAATGGTAAAGATTACATGTTCCTTTTGAAAGGGCACGAGGATCTCAGACAGGATGAACGAGTAATGCAATTATTTGGTCTAGTCAATACACTCCTATTGCACGATCCAGATACCTTTCGAAGGAATCTTGCTATTCAAGTAAACATATTAAAATCTGTATGCAAATCCTATAACGTTACTTTACAACGTTGTCCTTTATCGACCAAATTTTATGTCCAGAGGTACGCTGTGATTCCACTGTCTACGAATAGCGGTCTGATTGGCTGGGTACCACATTGCGACACGTTACACACATTAATCAGAGATTACAGAGAAAAGAAGAAGATACTGTTAAACATAGAGCATAAGATAATGTTACGAGTAAGTACATAATATATATATATATACGTGCACGTTGTTTCATTTAATCGTAACAAGTTGATTTGCAGATGGCACCGGGTTACGACCACCTTATGCTCATGCAGAAGGTCGAAGTGTTCGAACACGCTCTCGAGCACACGCATGGTGATGATCTGTCGCGACTGCTCTGGTTAAAGTCGCCGTCGAGCGAAGTGTGGTTTGATCGTAGGACAAATTACACGCGTTCACTCGCTGTAATGTCTATAGTGGGATATATCCTTGGTCTCGGTGATCGACATCCATCCAATCTGATGCTGGATCGTTTAAGCGGGAAGATATTGCACATCGACTTTGGAGATTGCTTCGAAGTAGCCATGACGCGCGAGAAATTCCCCGAGAAAATCCCATTCCGATTGACAAGAATGTTGATTAACGCGATGGAAGTAACGGGAATCGAGGGCACATACCGAAGAACTTGCGAGTCAGTGATGTCAGTGTTGCATCGTAACAAGGACAGCTTAATGGCTGTGCTAGAGGCGTTCGTCTACGATCCTTTGTTAAACTGGCGGCTGATGGATAATGCGGCGTTGAAAGGTAAAAGATCTGATGCTCAGGGGATGAGTGCCAGTAGCAATCAAGAACACAGTGACGTGCTAGATTCTCTTACGGCCACACTACCAAAGAAAGGAGTACCGTGTAGCGTTGAAAATGGAGGTAAACCGTTTATTTTGACGAAGTTATTGCAAATGAAATCCAATTTTCATTTTCGACAAAAACGAAATAAAAATAATCGTATTATCATAGGCGATACTAATCAACCAGAGGCGTTGAATAAAAAAGCGCTTGCCATTATAACAAGAGTAAGAGACAAATTAACTGGACGTGATTTCTCTCACGAAGAAACACTGAGTGTTCAACGTCAAGTTGATCTTTTAATTCAGCAAGCTACCAATAATGAGAATTTGTGTCAATGTTACATTGGATGGTACTTTTTTATTATTTTATTTACAATATATTACAGACTTATTAGTAATCTTTATATAATTACTTGTTAATTATGTGTTATGAACAATTTATTGTTACGTGTTTAATAAAATTGTGTTTAATTTACAGGTGTCCATTCTGGTAAATGAATTTTCGTAAATGAGGACTTTAATGTGTATCATGTGCAGTCTCGTTCCTGTTTTTTGCATTTGCATTTTTTATTGTTAAGAAGTAATTATACGTAGTGTCATACTATTAGAGCATATTGTACATATATAAGCTATATTATTACATTGATTGTATATAATACTCATGTTATTCCTGCTTATAAAGTACAATGTACATTAGAAAGAACACGCTTCAGAAACCATATGATAATCAATTTTTATGTAAACATATGAAAAAAAAATCTGCTCAGGAATAAGATTATAGTAACGATATTTTTTTCTTAAGGATTGTCTTTGTATTTATTGTATAGGAACTGATATCTGAATTGTTACAAACTCACACACTAACACTGTTATTAATGAGTTTATACAATGCGAGCCAATGACATTTGCACATTTTTATAAGATAGAACAATATCTTGGCAAATCAACCGATATGAAACGAACAATGAATTTAAAGGAATAGTAAATTATGTTTTAGACATTTTAGGCATGATTTTCTTTCTACTAATAGTTCATTGCAATATTTCTGCATTACCCAACCCAAAGGCATAAGGTAACAACTTACTTAGTGACGTTCTTAACACAGATTTCATCAGAGGTTCTGCTAAGTAAATTGGTATATCGCCAAATTCCGCAATAGTTTGCCTACAGAGGCCACACGGCGTGGTGAAAGTATCATTCTCTTTGTCAGCTACTACGGCTAACACTTTGAACTTTCTCTTTCCTTCTGACACTGCTTTAACAATAGCTGTTCTTTCGGCGCATACCCCTACAGGATAAGATGCATTTTCTACATTGCACCCTGTGGAAATGGTCCCGTCGATACAAAGCACTCCAGCTCCAACTTTAAACTTACTATAGGGTGAATAAGCGTACTCACGAGCTGCCACAGTCTTCTTTATCAGAGATTGAACGTCTGGTTCTACAAGAAATATTTACTAAACAATTGATGTCACTCGCTTTTGTTTAGTGAAATGAAATAAAAGTTATTACTATATCAGGAGATAACAAAAGTTAAAGTTAAACTACTACTATTTCAGGATAATAAGAGTTATAACAAAACAAGATCCATTAAACAGCATTCTGCAATTTATTAAAATGAATTTAAATCAATACAATAATTATTGATTATAAAATGTTGCCAAAAAAATAAAAAAGATTAATAATAATTTTCTTTTATCATATACGTATGTTATAAGTACATTTATAAATATAACAACACGTTACTTCGGTACAACTTAATTGCTGACAAATCGTAACAGCTCAATTTATCTGAGACATGAAATCGGAACAAGTGCAATGATAGTTGGTGAACTCAGTTGCACATAAATAGCATGATATTAATGCTTACCTATGGCTGTGAAATCAATAACTTCTCCTATATTCATTTTGGTGCGAATTATTAAGCTATTATATCTATTTTCTACAAAGTCTGGCTATGATTTAATTTGTAATTTATGATTACATTGGATCTATTAGAAATAACCAATCAAGTCCACATTTCTTCACCTGGTCATTTTTTTATCACTGTAATAACGTGTAATCTCATCTTATCGAAACTGCTCGTCAAAAATATGTGTTATCTATCCTTTATACTTGTCGAAAATGCCGTCTCTGGATGAAAAGTGACGTGCAAATTTGCAAATTTGCAACTTTACAATAATTACGAATATGTGAATAACCAGCAAATATGATAACCAACTTTACAATAATTACGAATATGTGAATAACCAGCAAATATGATAACCAATGGAAACGCGTAAATTAGGAAGTAGCAAACGTCCACTTTCAAATTTCATACTTCACGTTATTTTCTGTATATTCTGTGTGATGATTGAGAACAAAAAATCTGATGAAATTTTTTTATTAACGAATAAATATTTCAATGTAACTCTCAAATTAATCTGTAACGTTCATAACTTAATTTCTAGAGTGGATTTCGGAGCCAACCAAAATCTAACCTAATCTAAACCTTCATATTTTCTGATTTGTCTTGACGATTGATTGCTCTACGGGTCTTCAGAATTCTTTAGGGCACAATTACAAATAGTTATAAATAGTAAAAAAACACGACGATGAATCTATAATGTCATAACGTATCAATTTGTTATATCATATTAATCATGGCAGTTCAGTGTTCTTAAATAAAAAAATGTGTACCACGTGGAAGAATTTCCGTGGAGGAATTTCTTTCTCCGTGGAGAAACTTTTTTCTCTAGTTTGAAACATTGTTACACTCTTATTGAGGGATTTTTAACTGACTTTAATTAAGGAGACACGCCGATTAATAAAACAATGTGCGAATCCAATCAATCCGTGTTTATTTCAGGACAGAATTTTTCGTGGGAACATCAAACTTCAGTTAGCTTTCGTGGATTTCGCATCTAAGGTTTTTTATTATAATATTTATGTATATTATAATATCCAGGTATTTACATATATTATATTTATTTATATTTATAATTTTTTCCAATAGATTGTAACAGTTTCCAATGGAATAAACTGTGTCAGAGACAAGAAATGCATCTATCCATTTTATGGCTTAAAGTAACTAAAGTGCTTATAGTAACATTTCATTTTATAAATTTCTTATTAACGATAGTGATCGATGTATAACTATCGCTGATTAACTGTGGATTAACTGTGAACTAGGTGGAAATGTTCAATAGTGACTTAAAAAATAAGTACTTGTGCAGTTGTTTTTTTTACGCGTCGGGTCGACTGTGCAATGATGCCACGTTAAAAATTCCAAATTGCTGATGCTGAAAATGATGTTATTTCATTAAAGAGAAAATCCAATGGCTCGGAACAGAGAATGCTTGATTGTAAAATCCACTTGAAGAAAATACGAATTATTATTAATAATTTTGGATCAAGTATTAGATAAATTACATAAAACAAATTTGAAAGGTAGATCCCAAGCTTAGCAGCCAAACAAATTTTTATTAATGAATCTTTTTTTATAAAAAATAATCGAGAAATTTATTATTTGACTATTTACTTACTTATTTAAAGCAGTAAATTAGGAATAATTTATTGAAATTAATAATGATTTAATTAATGATGCTTTCATGGCAAGAATTATTTTGAAGTTTAGGAAAAAGTTGTTTGCAAATTGTCAAAAATATATATTTTTCCTATAATAATTTCGACAACGTGAAATGTAAACTCGCGTTTCAAGTTTTTAGTAAGAGAGTTTCAGCTGCTATGTACCGCTTCGCTGATATAATGGTAATATAAATATATGATTCTTCGAAATTTTAAATAATTTTTTTGATAATTTAAAGCACCAAATCTGTTAGATCTCAATCCCATGAATGATATGATATTTCAATGATATTTGACAAAATTTAACTCTGCGATCATATTTTTTGGATTACATGGTAGTCGTATTGATTGAAATTATTTTTGAGTAGCGTGAGCTCAATTATTACTTAAAAAACATAAATTTTATTCAAATGTCAAAGGGTATTAATTTGGTTAAATAATCGTCGTACACTTCTGCCGGGAATGTCCCGGCATACGACCGCAACGGTAAAATAGCCTCGCCGGGAATGTCCCGGAGTTCGACCGCAGAGTTTTAATAGACAGTGCAAGCAACAGGAAAAATTGATACGGTTTCAGTTAATGATTTAAAAACACCTCCATGTTTTTTAGGATTATGGCAATCTGGAATTATGGCTTCCTTGCCGTAGTTGTAATGTAACTCGTCAGAAAATTTTTTCTCTGTTCTTCACATGCACGTGGCCACGAATTACAACCGAAATCCCACGACAAAAGCGGTATGACTTTCAGTTAGAAAAAGTATGTTATTAAATTTAAAAAATAGTGGAAATTGTACATACGATAGTGACCGTACCGTTAATGTCGGGAGATATGTATTTCACAAAAAGAATCAGCCACGTTGAATATTTCAATACTTTGCAATGAAGATACATTCGTTGTCAGTGCGTTATACTGCTGCGTTGTGAAATAATAGAACTAAGATGAAAGAAAGGCTCTTTGTTAAAATTTGTTCACATCTCATGATATTGCTTTAGAATAATATAGTTTTATTAATATAGTAGAATAATAATTCATGAAAATTTTACTTTATCTATATTGTATATTGTCCTATAAAAAATAAATTAATATACATTTCAAGAAACAAGAAGTTTTGCTAAAAGTAGTTAAAAAGAATTAAAAATAATTATTTATTAAAAATCTTCTGATTTTAAATTAAAAGTATTATGTTTTTTTATATTTTCATTTCTTGACAAATTGAACTAGGCATGAAAAAATTCTCCTAAAATGCACTTCATCAAGTATGCTTTGAATAAGAAATCTGAAACCTATTTAAATACTTTGTTGGAATTCGTCACGCTATGAGTAGAAGATGCGGTCAATGACCAAATCAGAAAAAGGTTACATATAAGCGCGACGAAAAAAACACCTACCCAACATTTTTTGTCCAAAGCTACCAAGTGGAAAATCTTATTTTTCTGTAATAAAATTCTGTAAAATTGTAAAACTGTAAAATATAAGTTCTTAATTATATCCTTTACAACATAATTTCTCAATTTCAAGAATCCAGATCCCATTGTCAGTTTATTATGTCATTCCATGTGTTATTCTATTACAAATATTATAGCTCAGACTTAATTCAGATTTAGATTTATTTAACTAATTTATAACGTCACTTGTACACTAATTCATAACGCAATTTCAGACATTTTCCAACAATAAATGAATCATATATGATATATCATACGTGAGTCATTAAGTTCATCAAGACAAATGTCACGAAGAAAAATATAAGGTTCCACTTCATTTGACCTTCAAATTTTTCCCCATTGTTCGAAGAAATGTAGTTTTCTCCTTTGTACCAAATTTGTAAAAACATTCCTTTAGTTGCAAGATATATAAGAATATATTCCGTATATGTGTTTGTATTTTTCGTTAAATCTTAATGAAATTGATGATTTATATTAAATAAATAACAAAGTTCTGTTATTATTATAATATTGCTAGGTAAAAATAGTTTATAGAAAATAGTTTATAGAAAATAATACTTGAATTAGAGAGCGTAATTTTTAACTAATAATGGAACTGCACAAGGATGACACGCAAATTCGTGAAGAATTTATGTTATTTGTCATATCTAATCCATAATGCTGCATAATTATAATGAAATTGTTAAAAACTTAACACAAATTTGAATATGTAATACAAGTAGATGAAAAGATATAATTTCAATATTTTAATTACTATATTTTAATTACTAACAATTTAAAAGTTGAAAATTAGTCAAAAATGAGAATGTTTTATAAGATAAAAATCAACTGCATGTATGATAATTATCATAAAACTATGTATTAATAATTTAAAAATTTTAATTTATTATATATAAAAAGTTATTATAAATCTGTAAAACTAGGGATAGAGCTATTTGTGATTTCGATTAGTTACTAGCACAGGTACACACACGAATCATGTGTTTCGACTCTGTGTTACTAGCTTCAGATTTCGATATTGGCAACACTGTAATGAATTCCAAAAATCATGTTTTTGACGCCTTCGTTACTTGATCTACTCCAATCGTTTACGCGACGTAGTTCTCCAATTCACCGTTGTTTAAGCGTAGAACGCGCCAAAAACCACTGACTTTTTGTTACTGCATTAGTATTGCAGAGCACGGGATACAAGGTCCGACAAGGTGCAACATCTATGCATATACCTCGTCTATGTATCGATATTGAAAATTCGACAACGCTATAATGAATTTCAAAAAATCACGTTTTTGGCGCGTTCGCTGTTTGATTGTTTTACTTGATGCGAGTTCTCAACGCTTCAATTCATCGCTGTTCGAGCATAGAGGGACCACTGATCTTTCACTGCGTCGGTATTGCAGAGTGCGAAGGGACACAAAGAGTCCCACGAGATGCAAAGTCTATGAATGACCTCGTCTATGGTATATACCACATAACGACAAATTCATGCCGAATGCTCGGCCGAGCCTTGGTTCATCGCGATGGACGCGAGGGCGCGCGCTCTGTCGCGTGTTAGTTGCTCAGCTGTTTTGAAGAATCGGCGCAGCTCGACGGTGCTCGGTCCGTAACGCGGTGTCGAATCGCTGCATTCACGTCCAAACGCAAACAGATGTGGAGTAGTGGCTGTCCAAAATTTTTGACGTATCTCGTTTCAGGACTTACCGTACAGCGGCGAGCAAACTTTTTCTAGTGGATTCGCGCAGCACCAGCGAACGCGGGTGTCGCAGGTGATCGTGTGTCAGAGGTTAGAGAGATCAAACGAAAAAAAAAAAAAAATAAAATAAAGAGATCGCCATGAGCGAGCTAAGCCAAGAGGAAGTGAGTACCCAATGCACACCGTTTCCAATCGTTATTCGATATAGCGTCCGTAAGTCCGCATTATGTTGTTACATATTCCTTTCGCTTTGCGCTCTCGCCTCTCTCTCCTTCTCTCTCTCTCCGACACGGCGAACGAGGGAACGTGACAGGGCCTCGTTTTTCCCCCCGGAGCGTATAGCTGTTGCGAGGGTCTAACGAGGGCGAAGAGAGGCCTCGTCGTGCTACGAGACAGAGCAGTTGCAAAACGCTGGCTACTCCGCTGTGGCATCGCGCCGAGACACTTACATAACGCGACAAATTGAAGATTGATCTCCCATTGTGACAGCGCGGTCCCTCGCGGGCGGTCCTCCACCTCGGACGTTTCATTCCCGACGTTTATTTACTCTCTTTTGCAATGTAAACAGAAGCCGCGCATCCCGAATTGATTCGGAGATCGTAGATTGCCAATTGCGCGTCTTAGCTTCGTTACGAGCGAATTCAAAACAATCGGCGGTCACTCGCAAGAGCGTGATATCCCCCTTCTATTTGCGCTCTTTGTTCTCGATACAAATATAGCCATTGTCTAGATGTTGTAGCGCGCTGTACGGTATTCGTATTACGCGAGAACATGTTAGAAAGTAAACGTTTTGTTGAAGAAATGTTTTTCTTTTGTTTTTCAGCGAAAGAAGCAGAAAAACAAGTATTCATCAAAGACGGGGCGATTAACGTTCGTATATTTGAATTGCAGGTAAGAAGAAGACGCATGGCCCGTTTGGCTGGCTTGGACAGCTTCAGCTCGACCATCAACACGAATCACAACAATGACCCAGTCTCACCGAACACGCCGGGCCCGTCGAAGACGTTCACAGAGCAGATCATATCGCCGCTGAAGCAGCAGCAATTTCAAAATCCCGAGGTGCCGATGGAGATAGAGGAGAGCAATAACAAGCAATGCAGCAGTTCCGACAGCAGAGTCGACATAGACTCGGGATTTGAGAACATGGAGGTGGAGGAGTGCGACAGAAAAGAACTGAAGCCGAGATCACGTGTAAGTGTATGTATGTACATACATATACGTATGGCGGCGTCGTACACGCGTTCCTCGCGGGCAAAGGCCATGGTAAAATATCTTGGTTGGCGTTTCAGACAACGAGCTCCAGCACGGAGATAACCACAGAGCAGATACACGCAGTCATATCGCGCGTGCTGTGCATATCGTGGAAAGAGCACGCAGAGGGTTGTATATTCTTACCACAGATGGCAGCGTATATGTCATCAACGAAGCTCATCGACGCCACAGAGATAATAAACCAAGCGTTGATGGAGGTTCTGTGCATGTTCATGAGGGACGAGGACCCGTTGAAGGAGATCAACGCGGACAGCAGCTCCTCGGACAGGGAAGACAGTCCGAACAGTCAGACGAGCCCGTTCCAGAGTCCTGTCACGACGTTCTGCCGCTGCGATATTTGTTGTAAATCGTCGCAACCGAAGAGTCTGATTTATTTGTTGGACTGTTACTCGAGGGTCGCGACCGAAGAACGAAATCACCCAAAGGTGATTGGCCAACCTTTCCTTGAAAAATCCTTTTAATTAGTGGTTTTAACAGATGGCCTTTTACCTGATGGCGAATGATGCTAATTTTGATTTCTTTTCACAAACAGAAATCAAGTACACCGCCACTGTGTGACGTGATAGCTGTTCTAAGGGCGCAGTGTGTTCAGTATTCCAGTCTTGTGCTGCAAGGCCTAGTTGGTATATCCCAGTCTTCGACCACGTACCCGTTGTCCATGACACCGCTTCTCTATCCAGTGCTTTCGCAAAGTTTACCCCGCGGTTACTTGCACGAACTCGTGGCGAGGACGCACACGAATGTTGCAGTGTGCAACAAGATTTTCACGCCGCTGTTACAAGGGCTGTACCTGTCGATGCAACAGGCCAGCCTGATCAGAAATACGCATCGAAGACCGATCGAGGCGCTGGAGGAGTTGATAGAGATCTGCTGCGGGCCGAGCAGCAACGCACGGCCGCTCTGTCGTCTGATCGTCCATCAAGTTCAGTTTTTACCTGACATCATGACGTCGGCGGCTGGTAAAGAGATCACAACGACCTCTCTTCTTGGGCCGTTCCTCTCGGTCTCAGTGTTCGCCGAGGATCAACTGGACATGGCCGAAACGTTCCTCAGTGGCAATCTGTTCGTCGACAAGTCGATAACACTGACGTTGCAGCAAGAGTTGGAGAGCATCAGAACATCGCTGCACAAGATATTTCACGCGATACTCGCGAGCAGCAACTGCCGTGAAGCCATGCTCTCCTACCTGGCGACGTTGTTGCGTTACAATGAGAAACGCGCACAGATACAAACGGAAGAGTTCTCCCTCGCCGGGGACGGTTTCATGTTGAATCTGTTGTCGGTGTTGCAAAAGCTTTCCGTGAAGATCAAGCTGGACACGGTAGACCCGCTGTATCCGTTTCACCCGGCGAGTTTCATCGACATAAAGAACGACACGAGGCTGAAACTCACGTGCCAAGAAGTCGCCGATTGGCTGAAACATTTAGAGAGGACGCACAAGTGGGTCGAGCCAAAGTTTCCGACACAATGTTGGTTCCTTACTCTACATTGTCACCATATAGCGTTGTTACCGGCTTTACAGAAATACCAGAGAAAGCTGAGGACATTGCGCGACGTGCAAAAAATGCTCGACGATCTGCAAGCTACTGAGTCGCAATGGAAAGACAGTCCTTTCGCCAGCCGTAACAAAGAGCTGATAGAACGTTGTAAGGAACAGTTGAAACATCTCGGCAAGTCCAAAGTGTACACCGACGCTGGACTAATCGACCCCCTTCTGCTCAGAAGATGCCTGCATTTTTACATTTCCGTGGCGGAGATTCTGCTCAGTTTGTTGACGCAAACCTCGCCAGGCAACCCCATTCCTGAACTGCCTTTGCCCCAAGAGGTTCCACAAAAGTTCACAGCATTGCCAGAATGGTACGTCGAAGACATCGCGGAATTTGTACTGTTCACTCTTCAGTAAGTATTGTGCATCTCGCATATATACGCGTGTATATGTGTGTATAATTTGCCTATTGTATCTATCAAGTATTTGTCTTTTATCACGTTTTTTGTCTTCTCTTTGTTTCTAGATTTTGCCCTAGTGTGATAGTAAATAATATGGATAATTCGCTCGTTACATGGTTACTTGTAGTAGTATGTACGCCACATTGTATACGAAATCCGTATTTAATAGCAAAAATTATCGAAGTATTGTTTGTGATAAATCCAAACGTTCAGGTGAGTATAGGAAAGAAATTGCAATCAATATATGTGTATATTTCTTGGCACGACGTCTGACAAATCCTCCCCCGTTTTCAGGGACGGACCGAATCGCTCCATGATCAAGTAATGGCGCATCCCATATCGAAAACGTTGCTGGCGTCGTATCTGATGAAATTTTACACGGACGTCGAGACGACCGGCTCCAGTTCCGAGTTCTACGACAAATTCTCGATCCGTTATCACATTAGTCTAATACTGAAGTCCATGTGGGACAGCCCGGTGCACCGGAAGTCGATCATCGACGAGAGCAACAACGGCAACCAGTTCGTGAAATTCATCAACATGCTGATGAACGACACCACGTTCTTGCTCGATGAGAGCCTGGAGTCGTTGAAGCGTATCCACGAGATTCAGGAGTTAATGTCTGATCTGAAAGCGTGGTCCGCGCTGTCACGCGAGCAGCAACACTCGCGGATGAAACAGTTGGCCGCGGACGAGAGACAGGCCAGATCCTATCTCACTCTGGCCAAGGAGACTGTCGCTATGTTCCAATATTTGACGGACGACATCACGGAGCCGTTTCTACGGCCGGAGTTGGTCGGACGATTGTGTGCCATGTTGAACTTCAATCTGCAACAATTGTGCGGACCTAAGTGTAAAAACTTGAAGGTGAGGATACCGCAGAAATACGGATGGGAACCGAGAGCTTTACTTAGTCAATTGGTCGACATATACTTGCATCTTGATTGCGAGGTCTTTGCTGCTGCTTTGGCTGCCGATGAAGTAAGTTGATAACACCGAGGCGGGTAACAAACTTGGGAGAGGAATTGTTCTAACGAACGTGCTATCGTTCCAGCGTTCGTTCTGCATGGAATTATTTATTGACGCCGCAAACAAGCTAGAGAGATCGGTAATCAAGTCCATCATAGAGATTGAGAGATTCGTAGCGCTCGCGGAACGTGCCGCGGACATAGCGAGGGACAACCGTGCACGCGACGCGGATTATGGCGACGCGCCGGAAGAATTCCGTGATCCGCTCATGGACACGCTCATGGAAGAGCCTGTTAAGCTCCCCTCTGGTATTGTTATGGACAAAGCAGTTATTATTAGACATCTTCTTAATAGCGCTACGGATCCTTTCAGTCGACAACCCCTCAGCGAAGATATGCTTACGCCAAGTAAGTAAATGGAATTTCTTTTTCTTTCTTTTTTTTTTTTTTTTTTTTCTTTAATAGAAAAAAGATGATTTTGGTTTTAATTTAATTATTCCATGTTCCCCTAGTGCCCGATTTGGAGAAAAGAATATCAATGTGGAAACAACAAAAGAAAAAATCGACAAAGATATAAATTGTGATCCTATGCAATAATCATTTTAAGGAAACATCACGACACCGTGTAGTCAACGTCACCTACACGGTACATTGTACCAGCCCATAGATGTATCACTCTGTGGTAATTGAATACAGTGCAATGATCTCGCTAAACGTGCAAATATTGCACTCAATAAATTTACAGTTTTAATACATTAAAACGTTAAACAGACTGCAGCTAGGTAATCGCCTGCACATTATTCTTAAAAAAGGAAAAGGAAAAAAAAAAAGAAAGATAACTTTTAAAAAGAACTTGTAAATAATTGCTGGCTGACGACATCAGTAACCAGAGAAATTAAAATCTTATTTACAAACTTAGCATTTGTTCCTTTGTACGTTCTGAATAAACACGAGACTGCGAATGAAAAATTAAAAACATACGGTCGATTATATAAAAATAGTAAGTTAAGCAGAGTAGAAGCAGGAAGAATTAACATCTTTATCTGAATTCTTTCGTTCGGAATTTGGTAATTTATGAACGGAAATCAAAAAGGGGAGGAAACATTATTTGATGCAAAATTTATGTAAGTGATTTATATAAAATATTTAAAAAGTTGTTACGAAAGCCTTTTTAAACGTTTAACATGTGTTGCACGATGGAGAAAAGATAATTTGCAGCAATTATGATTTTTTTTTTTAAGATGTACATGGTAAATGTATCATGCGTATTCCTTCAATAAATTTCATGAGTAAAGACCTGTATCTGTGTATATAGTAATACGTTATTTGAAACAATTCCAACCAATAAAATACTTCTTTATTTCTACTGTAAAATACTTAAAAAGAGGTTTTAAAAATTTTTGTTTGTAATCATCTTCGTTACGAATATTTATTTATTTCAAAATTTGAAATTACATATATAAATATCCATTTTAGAATTTTGAAAATGAATTGCATTCATTGAAAGTACCTGAAAAGTTTAAAAGTTTTGAAGGAAGTAATCTTGATCTTCATAAAACTCAAATTTTCACATTTTCACATCAATTAAAACTTCTTTTCAACTTATAAATTGCATTTATATATATATATTCGTATTTTTGTATTGAGTTATCAATTACTGATATTACATAAATTTATCATTAAATAATGTTCAAGACAATTTAATAACAGATTTTATTATAATTGTAGGTACAAAACATAAAAAGTATTACGCATCATGAAAAACAGTCTTAGATAACAAATCATTTGTTATATTCTCACTTTACGTATTGCGCTTCATGTACTTTATGTATTACATCTAAAATTTATAAATTCTATAAAAAAAAATCATCAAAAAAAAAAAAAGAAGGAACTTAAGAATAACGTAACAATGTATCAACTGCCACTGCAATTGCAAAATATTTGTTAATTTGCAGATAATTCAGATATTTTAGTTTCCTCACGTAATATCCTTTTTATAGAAAAATTAATCGTACTTGATAACGGAGGAATCTTTTACACTGCATTTGTAAATAACTTAAATGATGTAAATTTCTAAAATAAAAGGTTCATGGAACAAATATTAGTGTAAGAAATGTAAGCGACAAGTTATTGTAAATTATATATAGAAATATATTTAGATAATATTAGATGGCTTCATTTGGACTAGAAGACGAGGAAAATCCAATCTCCTCTTTGTTTACTTTTCAAAAGTTCAATTGACAATATTTAAGAAATATTGTTCATCGGTATACCTCTGCCTATTCCAATTTTTTTCAGCTTCTTAATGCTTGAAATAACTTTCCCCCTGCCGATTCCCATTGAACTAACTACCGATTCTAGATCATCGACGCACGAGTCCTCACTTGCTTCTCTCAACATTGCTTCGGAAAAGCCACGTGGTGCTCTTATAGACTTTATATCTTTACTCTCCTCTTTCAGCATGTGTTGAGAAATACAATGAGCCCTTGAAATCATAAAACAACAAAGCAACAAAATTAATATTCAACAAAAGAAAACAGATTAATCTTTAACAGAAACAAAAGAACTTTCAATTACTTCAAATCAACGTTAACGTTCACAGGAGGATTTCCTTTGGCGAAGGAATCCTCATCAGTCTCTAGATCCCAATTCTCTGTACAATCTATAGTACTTGAAAGGTCTGGAGGTCCAAAATTCGTTGCTCCGTGCTTCTTTATCTCTATGAAAAAATATACCTTGATAATTTTACTTTGAGAGAGAGAAAAAAAGTTGAAGATAAAATACAGATAAAGAGAAACCTGAATATGTTTCTAACTCGCATACGTTACGAGCCGGACAATTGATGATGTGCTCCTCGAATTCTGTTTCAAACAACCGATGAGTTGCGTTATATGGACACATGAGCTTCTCCGGGTATTGCTGTTCAATTTAAATTTTATTTGTATTTTATTAAATTTGATTTTATGTAATTATTGCACAAGAATCATTTGTTTTATTTCGAGTCTTTGAAGGACAGTGTGTTCGCAACAATACGTACCTTTTCACATTTGATAATGTGCTTCTGAATACGAGACCTCGCAATAAAGTGATTTTTGTTATACGGACATACTACAACGGGATCGAGGAGTGTACAACATTTGTACATTTTTGGTTTCTCTTCAAAAAAGAAAAAAAGAGGTAAGCTTTACCAAGAGTATAGTTTTAGGTTATACGAGTAAACACATCCTCTGTGTCCTTAGTCCTTTTTTTTTAATGTCCTCGCACCGATAGTCGAAACTGTCATAATTTCAAAACTTCGATATATATCGATCAAGATCGATAATCGATCTGTTTGAATAAAAGGAAATACCAAAAATCTGCATGTGCCGTACATTTATTTACATTTATTTATTTATAATTTATATCTCATCATTTATTTATAGTTTACACATTTACTTATATTTTATATTTTATATTTAATTTACATTTTATGTTTATATTTAAATATAAATATAATTATTAATTTACGTTTATATTTAATTTAATTTATATTTATATTTTTTGTTTCATTCATGTTTCATGCTGTAATTTATCTATGCAATGTTTATGCACCGAATTTTAATTATTAGAACTGAAATGATTTTTCTTACTAAGGGGAATAAAGGGAAAAATATTAATCGATAAACAATGATTTATTAAAGTATTGTCGTAAAAACTTATTTTTTTTTTTTTTTTTAGTATTTGTATTGTATAACAATGTATCTCGTTTTTGATCGAGATTGCAATTGTTTACATAAATATGTAAACAAAACGAACGATGTCTGTCATAAACTCATTTGTTAAATACAGTTGCAATTAATTTACACATATAATAGAATCGATCCTGATGTAATATTTCGATCAGTTGCAAGTTTATATCTTTCGCTCTCGGCGTTAAAAGTACAGTGTATTGCTTTATCGTCGACAAACAACAGAAATTGAAATTTTAATTTTATTATTTCGTTTCTCGCAGAACGTATACAAATCAATCCTGTATTAAAAAAAAAAAAAAAAGAAAGGACGATAAAATGATCGTAGACAAAGTCGCGTCGATATAATTTACAACTGTTGCATCATAAATCCGTGTACCAGTACCAAACAATGAAATAATATTCCATTAGTATTACATGTTCTCTATCTCGGGATCGTTACGCTCCCGAGATTACAAAAGATATGCATATGGTTCGTTTTATAAATAATACTACTTAATTTCTAAACAGTAAAAAGATAAATTATTTACGATAAGTTATTATGAACATATTTAACTAATTATGTAGTTTGTAATCATGATTCTGTCTTCCACACGTAGTTCAAATGCAAAGACACGCTGGAGACGGATAAAAATTGAAATTTCTGAATGATGTAACTCTGATTCATACCGTATCCAAAACGGTTGCATTATTACAAAGTTATCTCCAAAATGTCCTTTGTAATACAAATATTAGTAATGTGACGACACATTAAGAAACGTGTTGTGATGTATCGCGTAATCAATAATTTAAAACAACCTAAATGTCGTGGAAATAACGTTTATAAGTTATTGTAGGATTACATGTACGTAGGCTAACAGCTGCCCATATAATTGCTTGGACATTTAAGTTCCTTTCCGAATAATGATACAAGGCGGTATGTATGTTACAAATAGGGAAGAGGATCCACAAGTAAACAAGCAATAACGTATAAAATGCCCAGAAACATGTTCAATTTAGCTGTTTGCTTAGGCACACTTTGGATCATATGGGGGCTTCTAAATTGTTTCTCTATTTTGAAGGCAGTTGGTAGAGTAGTAACTGGCAACAGAAACCATATAGAATACCTCAATGCAAGTACCACCAGTGTTACGTATGGTGTAAATAGTAAAAAAGCATACAAAACATGAGACACAGTATGACCAATTAAAATAGCTAACGTCACTATACCTGCCTTCTTGTCACTTTCTAAATCTCGGGTATTGTTACTATGCAGAATAGCCTCTGTGTTTAATGCAAGAGGTATAGCATAGTATATCGTGCCTAGTTCAATGTAACCGGTTTGAGCCATAAATGCAAACAAAACTGAAATTGGGCCAAATATAACTAGTATAAGGACGTCGCCCAGCGCAATGTATTTAAATCCTATTCCTCCTGTATAAAGAAACGAAGAGGATAAACCACCAAAATACACTAGAGCGAGATGTTCCATTTTCGCAGGAGATATAGTGGTTAATAAAACGAAGCCCAAACATCCCGCCGTATATAACAACGCACCTAACGAAACTAGTTCATCTTTTGACAAAAGTTGATCTACCAATATCCTGTCGTCACTTTTTCGGCTGTCGACTCCTTTTATGTAATCGAAGTAAGTATTCACTACGTTACCAGCTCCATGTACACAAAAAACTGTATATACTGTTAAGATCAAAGATATCCAACTAAAACTTGCTGTACTTGTTAACCGATATGCTAACGCAGATCCAAGAAGCGTTGGCATTAACGAAGCGCTTAGCGACCATGGTCGAACGGCTAGGAAATATGAAGACAATTTCATAAGCGGAGAGTTCAATGTTGAGGATGTTACTGGCGGACAATTTTTGTTGTTTGACATTGGTTTTCCCCCAACTTCTTCAGTAGAGACCCAAATACCATTGGACATCATACTTTACGTTGTGCTACAAAGAAAAATATGCCATTATATAATGATAAGAAGTAGAATGTAATACTTGTAATAATAAAGTAGACTTATATAATGCAAAAAAACAAACTTATACTGATTTATTTCGATATATTTTTAATACATTTTTAGTCATATAAAAATAAATTCTTTAATCAAAACGCAGAGTGAATTTTAATTTCAGAGACTAAAAATTATTTACTTTTTTCCTTTTCTTTTTTTGATAAACTGGTAGATTTTGACGAGCTGAGACCAAAAATGCAAATTTGAAGACGATGAATCCACCGAGGTCAAAAGTTATGCCTACATTAAAGTAAAAGACTTCAGTATGTTTTTTATCATTTTAGTGTCACTTCCTGCGTTATCGATACAGCGTTCTCTTTAAAAATTACATATCACATTTTTGAGACCATCTTTGGGTTAGGTCTATATAAACGGGCCGGACGAAAGACGGCCGGAAATCCTTAGGGCTGCGGTCGCCAAACATTTACGTTAAAAAATATTTTTTTTCGGGGGGTTTTAACTTTTGGGTCATCGAAAATCCTTCTTGCAAACATAGTTTTTATCTAAAAGGACCCGTACGAACCAATAAGATTATGCGTGGAAGCGAATGTAGCCTCATACTAACCTGAAAAGTACGTTGAAGATGCTCACTTTTATATAACTTTTGATCCAATGGATTCCTCGTCTTAAGAACGCATTCGTATCTGCATTTTTGGTCAGAACACATCGAAATCTACTAGATTGCTGAGAAAAATGTTAAGAACTTTCAATCCCTCTGCAGTATGGTCTAACCGAAACACATTTTTCACTAATATTTATGACAGAGATATTCACAGAAGAATACGTTGAGTATTACTTGCCTATTGTTCATTCGAATGAAGAAAAGCTAGGTTAGAACGACTTCCATAACACTTCAACGAACGTTTCATTTTTCAAGTACATTCTGTCTACGATGAAAAATGTTTAAATTCGCGCGAAGGAAACAATTTTCACATAGACGTTGACATTTGAAATTGGCGTACAAGGAAAAATTCAATTCCTCTTTCTGCTTTGTGCATGTATGTGTATGTGTGTATGTACTGTTAAATGTATCGATGACGTGTTTTCATTAATTTGCACGTGGCGCTCTCTGAGATTTTATATATCTATTCCCTTTATCCTAAAATCAAACAGCACAACCAATGAATTTTATTATTCTCACCAAACAAGTATATTCTTTGTTTTCTTTTCTTTTTTTTGCAAATTGTTACTTTCATTCGTATTTCTCTGTTTTCTCTTCATTTTTGATTAATATGATTAATACTGTTATTAATACGATTTGAATCGTAAATGAGAACGATTTCTTACAATATAATTTTTACAATAATTTTTACGTTTTTCTTAGAAACGATCAACTTGAAACAGTTTAAATTAATCTACGATCGACTGGAAGAGGTAACTTTTCAAAAAAATTTGAAACTCGATTTGCAAAAAAGTCAAAAATCGAAGAGTATAGTAGACTGTAATCACATTGGTTAAAGTACAGTAAAGTTCACATGCGGATGAGCCGTAACATCGAAACTGCGCGTGCACATGCGTGCGACTGCAACGATTCGACCCGATCGCTGTGTACCGTTCGTTACTTGGTTTATGATCGGTGGTGTCAGGTAGTGGCCGAACATTTTGTTAGATTACTGTTTCCAGAAGTTTCTGCACCCTCCTCGGCCAAATTCCTCGCTAAAATTTACCTCGTCCCGTCCGGTCCAAGTGACCGCGTTTCTCCACTCTCAACTATCGATCGTAATTTCTCGTTTTTCTTTTCCCACAAACAGTTCGTCTGACTGTTTCTCAAAATGTCCTTTTTCGGTTCACTGATGGGCGATCTGAACGACGATCCTATTTTCGGGTAAGTATCAGAGTAGTTTTTCGCTTAGTGTTAACTCCTTACGAGAAATAAGAGATGTTTATGTTGAACATTTTTTTTTTTTTATTATTTTATCGTGATTACCGTCAAAACATTATTTCGTGAATCTCGTCGCACGAATTTGTACAAACTTTGCGCAGGAAGTACATTTAGGCTCGATCTTAAAATTCTGTACGTTTACCAGATAAAAAAAATTTCAATTTGTGCAAATTTGACTTTACTTAATCTAATTTAAGATACGACACAAAGAACGCAAAAAACACTTGCTTCAAATTTCAAACCATGTTTGTTTTTATTCCATTTCCTTGTTATTTAATGTTTGTGATCTTATTTCTGTTGTTATTTAATGTATTACATAATCATTGATTTTTTTTATGTGATTTTCATTATAATATTTGTGTGTGTTTCTTCGCAGGTCTCATATGCAATCTATGAGCCACATGAATGACATGATGACTTCTCTGTTCAATGATCCGTTCGGTATGATGGCTCATCCTCGCCACAATGCTATTACACATGCCAGTCACAGGGACAGAGGTCGTCAGGACGAGCTTCAAATATTGCCATTTGGATTTCCATCGTTTCATAATGTGTTCTCAAATTTTGTACGTTAATTTTTTTTGCTTACCTCGCTTACAAAGGGTTCATGAATTTTAAAAAAAGCTAATGCGAACAAAATGTTTTAGGATAATATGGCACAAAGCACAAATTGTCATTCCTTCACTTCAAAGTCTGTAATGACATTTGGTACAGATGGACACCCACAGGTTTATCAAGCAACCATGTCCACAACGACTGCTCCTGGTGGTGTGAAAGAAACGAAGACAACAGTTTGTGATTCTCGTACTGGAACAAAGAAGATGGCCATTGAACATCATATCGGAGATAGAGCACATATCTTAGAGAGGGAACACAATCTGCACAGTGGTGAACAGGAAGAGCGTGAAGAATTTATTAATCTTGATGAAGGTAACAGATTTTTGAAAGCGAGATTTATTTTCATCATACGTAAAACAAATATTTTGTTTCGCAGAGGAAGCAGAAAGCTTTAATAATGAGTGGGAGACACGTGTTCGTCGTTATCATGGTGGTAATTCTCACTATAATAGTCATGGTCATCGAAATCGATCTGATCATAGGCAGCTGGCTTTACCTGATCCATCAGGAAGGTTAGTCAATTGAATTTATTTGTAACATCTCATGGATAATTTTTCCTTTGTTTACAATTATTTGCACAAAGAAGTATAAAACTATTTGAATTCTTTTAACATTTTTTACAATTAGTTTTTAATCTATTTTTTTTCGTATAAAATATTAATACATAATAGTATTAAGATGTAGCAATTATATGCATGCTCTATATGAGTATAGACATGTGCTGATGTGTGCATGTATAGCAATATTATATGTGTAGCATTTATTGACAAACTGAAATTTATGCAGTGTGCATAAGAAATCCAGGAGACGTACGAGTAAAAAAAAGTGAATGGAGAAACAGGATCAAGTTATGTCATGTCACTTTGCGCATTCCCTGCCAAATTTTGTATTAAACGCATAAATAAAAACATTTAAGCTTTAATTTTTATCTTTTCTGTCTAGTTTGTCTAGTTTCAATCTAGTGGTTAGGAAAAACTATGTATACATTTTATATTTTAGTTCTTTTGTGATATTTATATGTTTAGTTTTTTATATTATTTGCCATATAATGATATGATACCGCTATGTTACGTGGATATACGATTAATGATTAGTCTATAAATATCATTACAGTAGTAAATTAGCTGCAACATATTTTATAGTTTCATTTCTCGATAGAAGTGTTTTATAGTAATGTAAAATCATTGAGTTTAATAAAAGATTATGTATCAAAACATATATTGTTACGCCTGAATTTTTTTTTTTGTCTAATATAACATACAAGCAAAAACCAGTGTTTCAAAATTTTGAACATTCTTTTACTTTGTTACTTTATCGTATTTTTTTGTGCATTATTGATTTGCTTATTGTATACTTTCATAGTCGATATTCTAATCCTTCGAGATGGACATCTAGACGTAGTTTAAAATTGCCAACACCATCTAAAGTAAACACTCCCACTTACAGTTTAAGGTAAGTTTCACTTCTCTTTTAGAGTTCTCGATATTGTATATATGTCAAAAAAATACATTCCATTTATTAATTAAGAAAATCCATGTTATCCGCATATGGATATATTATGTATTGTAATATCTGTGAGATATAAAATCTATAATTTTTACCTGTATCTAAATATACAAGCATATGTGTGTTAATGTCATTATGATATATGAACAATTACTTTCATGTTTATGTCTCAAAGTTACTTTTCATTTATTTAAAATGTCCATGCATCTGTGTAATAAAATTGATAATAAAACATGTCAGAAATGGAATTTTATAGTAGCATGTAATAGTTATAAGCGTAGCAAGGATATATATTCCTAATTTGCTGCATGCTTATTATATATATTATAAGTAACGTGTATCTTTTTAACTTTAATTATATTTCAAGGCAAAGTGTTGAAAGTCGAAAACTTGTCTTTTACTTTAAAATTATTTTTTTATTTCTATATCAGATTACAAAATATAAATTATTCGTTACTATATTTGTTTATATAGTCCGTTACTTATTTTGTCATCTGTAATACAACAAACAACATTGGTATAAAATATACCATATATTGTGTATTGCAGGTACAGCCGCAAATATTAATAAAGTAAAAGCATAGTACACAGTGGTGACACTTATGCAACGTAAGTACGTTGCGTTTCACTTCATATTTATGTTCTGATATTTCGATTAACAATTTTATTATAATTTTTTTCCGATATATTTTTCCAATGTTATATTCTATCTACTACTTGGCAAAATAAAGAATTTATCAATTATCCTTTCTTTTTCCACAAAAATATTTTCGAAAATTTGTACACATGGACTAACGACATTGCTGTATTCTCATTCTCATGTTTAATCTTAATCATGATTAAAGACATGTTGTTGTTTAACGTTTTCATGTTTACAGTTCGAGTTCTTCCAATTGTATTGAAGATACTAAATCTGCGTCAGCTGCAACTACAACCGCAATAGGAAATCGAAAACGTAAACATATACCGGATAATAAAGTCTGCAAAAAGTGTCACGTTGTACCAGATAGGAATGTGTAGATCCTCTATTCAACTATTCAGACTACTATATTGCTGATGATATTACAGAACTTCGGTAAAATTCGTATCGTTTAATAAAATTACGTTGAATCTAGAATAGTTTTATTATCAATTTCTTATATCACGTTCCTATAGACTTAAACAGATTGTAGTACAGTTTTCTAATTTCCGCATATTTTCTGCAAATAAAAATTTGAAGGATACATTTGTATTAGGTATTTTTAACAGTGAGTGATTTACCGAAGTTATGCTGCAGTTGTTTTCCATTTTACATATAGACTTACTGTTTCGTAGAATCTTTACGAATGACAACATATATGTAGAAAGTCTACGATATGAAATAATATATATCAATGTGTACGAGTATGAGAGTAAGAATGTCAAAAAATATTTTCATTTTGTATATCTATGTACGTCACAAAAAAGGTATGCCGTAAAATTTAATTTATCAATAAAAATATACTTTGTAGTTGAAATGTTATTGAGGTTTATCAGACTTTCGTGAATAACTTCAGTTTTAGTCATTTAGCTCTTTAATATCAAAAGAGCATTCGATTTTAAGAATATGTTAATATATTCACAATTTTAAATGAGAATGAACATATTTTGGGGTAGTATATTTATCAATAAATGTACAATTTAATGTAATAACTTTTGTCACTGTTTATTCAAATAAAACTTATAGGTTTAGTATAACTTAATTCACCTTTATACTAAAGACAAAACAATTGAATACAAGTCAACCCTAATACCATCATTTTTTATGAGTTTTTTTTTTTGTATAAAACGCAAGCAAGAAACTAATTTCTTAAACCCAGCAGTGTTTCGACAAAAATGTTCAAATTTTCTAAGATTTTAAAATGATCTATGATTAAATATTTATATCGATAATAAGAATAGATAGATGAACAGAATTTTGAAAATATTTAAAAAGTGATTAATATGTACATTAATATTTCCATTGAACTGTTAACAACAACGCATAAAATACGTAAATTTCATTAAAACTCAATAGAAAATATTATACCCTATTTTATAACAAGGATAAAATTATTATCTGCAGAACATAGTAAAGCTATTAAAATAATCATTAACAAAATAAAAAGAACATAAGAGGATAACTGGCAAAAAAAATGATACACTATATATTGTCTGCACCGCACAGGGCAGATTGACTTCTGTTAATTGTCTTCTGCTAAAGTGTTGATTCTCGAATTAATAGCCAGGAGTTGAGCCACGAAGGCTGAGTCGCACATAACTGTAGCCAGAGTACATAGTAGATCCTCTAGAGTATCTTGCGAGAGACCTAATTGCCGGGCACATTCAGCAATAATTTCTTTCTCTTCAGCATCAGGATTTATCTGATAATAGACAAGTCAATATTAATTTTATTCACAAACGTTTTAACATCAATTTATATGTCTAAATGTAAAAACTTACCTTCGGTGAACTACAGAATTTGTTAAATGCCATTTTGATTCTTTTTTTGCCATTGTTCGTTTGGTAAAAAATTGAAAAAGTTTGTGCATTATTCATATCCAGCACAACAGGGAAATATATGCCGGCTGTAACATGACCCTTGGTGTCTCTCGCGAGAAGACTTCTAAAGTTATAAACCAAATTTCTGCGTTCGGTAACATCGATGGCAGTTAAATAAGGCCTTGCCACGTATATAAGAGCAACTTGTGTTCTCTCCAAGGTACCGGATCGGATTTTTCTCTCATGCCATTCAATGTAATCAGAATCGTTAGCACATAGGAAGTAATTGTACTCTTTTTTGCAATCTGGCTCGTCAGATTGAATGAACCAGCCTGTATGTGGGTATAACTTATCTTCCATCACAGTGATCACGCGGGCCACGTGATATCCAGGATCCAAAAGCATAACTCCTCTCCGTCCGCCAATTTCGATTTTCAGGCACACCAGTACATGTTCCTTCTCTCCGCTATCTGCAGCGGGTGGTCCGCCAACGTAACTAGCGACGTTATCGATCGTCTGTACAAGAGGAAGAAAATCTTGATTTACAGAGTAAAAAAAAGAGAAGCCCTTGACATACGAGTTAAATAAAATGATGATCGATATGATTAAAAAAATATTTGTTTTTCATTGAAATACAGGTAACTTGGAACATAGGATATGCGTTGAAGAGAGCCATATCAAGCACTTTATATTCTTATATACGTATTAACCTGCGGATGTCTCAGAGACGTCATTGTCAATTTTAGTTTAACAAACGCATGACATCTTCTAGACGTCATGGTATATCAAGGAGTTAAGGATCATAAATGTACCTCTTCACAGGACACTAAATAAAGGCCGCTTGCTATACCAGGAAATCTTTTGTTCAAACATCTCAAACGGTACAGCAATTCGAATCCCAAGCCCACACAGGTATGATGTTCGCGTGTTATTAGTGGTTGATACTTGTGATAAAATCTCTCCAGTATGGTTTCACCGCTTGCAGTGTAATCCTTATAGAACCTGTCAAATGCAAGAACAAGGTTTACTCCTTTTTACCAATAGCCCCCAAGCAAGAACTCATAAAAGAGTACGTTGTGACAATTACTTAAGGAAATTGCCAATGGTGTCATAGCGATGCTCACGCAGTAAATGTTGCGTTTCTAGTTCAACGCTGCCTGCTAGTTCCTCATATTGTTCGACCGTTGGAACGGTCAAGGCCGGTGCCTCGTAATGGGCCCATACCGGCAGAGGTAGCGGCACACCCCTGATCCAGGGCCCGCGTGCCTGCCCCTGTGGCTGGCACCATATCTCTGCCGTCTCGAGTCAACTTGGCCATTCGCTTCCCCAACGGCCCACTGTTGGCACAAAGCCATGCTCATCCCTGCAGCTGCTTATTGGCTCCACAGGGCTCTCTCCGTGTTTTATACTCTTCTCTCGCTCTGCAAACACAATAATAATTATTCAAGGTAGTCTAAAAAAATCTTATTCAGATGTGCGAATGAGAATTAATTATTCATACGTTTTTTAGAAAATATTCGCGTTTTCAATAAAAAAAAAAAATTACGTCACTGTATGAAATTCTACGCGGCTGATTTTTCTTATCTCCATCGAAAGATCGTTGTTCGAAGGAGACGCAAGAGACAAAGTATTTGCGTCGCACGTCACGTAAGTGTAAAACTGTCAGTCGACGCATGTGATGATTCATTCGTCGCTAATCACTTATCTCTGTCGATAAATTTGCTTACCGTATGTCCATTGCTATTTAAGCACACGGATTAACACGACTCCGTATGAGAAAATTTGTGAAATGAGTGCGGAGAGGCGGATCGGAGTTGTTGCTGGCTCTAACATGGCGACACAACACGTACGCGTGATGAATCAATACACGACCAAATAGGTACGTAGAGCGTGCCACGTGTCTACTATGACTTCCAGCGATACCATTCGCGTTAGTACGCTGTTTTTTCATTTGTCGAATTTCGAAAATTAAAAAGAAAAGAAAAAAAAAAGAAGAAAATACTTCCGATACTGACAATGCGCCGAATATTTATCGAGAGATATAGGAAGGTGTGTCAATATTTCTGGCACGTAACATGTCCTTCGAACCGATTCAAAACAAATTGACCAGTATGATCAAAACAATTACGTAAGAATGAAAAAAAAAAATACACATATATATACATATATATATATACGTATGTATTTGTTTGACACTCTGCAAGGAAAAAATTCGAATTTCAAGCAAATTTCAAAAATAACGATATATTACAAGCGTAAAATTCCCAAACGATGCTGAAACACCGATGTTTACATTTGTTTCGTAATCTGGTTTTTCAATTCACGACTTGCGTGACGTTATTTCAATTCACGACTTGCGTGACGTTATTCGCGTCAGTGTTAATAAATTAATAAAAGTCGGTTCTTACTGCGTCATTAAAAAAAAAAAGTACTATTTAGGTTGCATGTACGCGTGTAAACGTCGAAAGGCAGTTCGCTCGTAAAGTAGAGCATTCAGGCAAAATGTTTCAGGCACGCATCGGACGAATTACTTTCTCGAAACACGAATCGGTCGCTGTATCTTTCGAAAAGCAAATAACAAATAAATCCCCCGGATTCGACGAAAGGGAGTCAAAATATATCGTGTACAAACTTACCCATACAACGAGCGCACCAAACAAACAAAAACTTTCCCTCGTCGGAAGGCTTGACACAATTCACACGTCCGGAGTCCAACTAGAACTGGGTGGTGAAATGTGTGCTGTGTGCTCAAGATTATATACGTACAGGTTTCTCCTCTCTCCCTCGCCTCGTTTGCAAGCTTTGATAATTCACCCACGTGACCGCTGCCCACGTAAAGTTTAGAACACGTAGACGCTGCGCGTCTTCTTTCTCATTGTAAACAAATTAGAAAACCGATTCCCCTGCATCGAACAGGACAGCATCGTTAATCTTCTCATTGGCTTTACATCGCGATCACCTTTTCGCACGCTCGACGACAGATCAGGCGTTTGCCTATTCCGAACTTTGCGCAGATTCGTCGAAATCCCTCGTTCCCCGACCCTTTTAAGAACGGTCTGAAAGCGATGAATTACCATCCGAAACAAAGAAAATCGGCCACCGGGGGGAATTTATCCTCGACACGATTGGTCGAACGACGATGAATGCCGAAAAGCGGCATTTTCTTCAGTTATCCAGCCGTCGAAGCCTTATGTTCGCTCCTTGCGCTTTATTTGTAAGCCGTAACGTCATTTTATGAAACTATGTAGTATAATTACTGGAATTTTCAGGAAGGAGAGAAAAGAACAAAGAATAGATATGGAAGGATCGGTCTCACTTTTCGTCTGCTCCGTATGCATAGCATATGTGTATGTGCATGTACACGTGCCGTATGTGCAAACATACGTGTACGATGTGTATGTGCACGCAATGCAAATGCAAACGCGAACTGTTTCTTGCATAGATCGAGTGCGCTGTTCCAAATGACCTTGAACCGGAATTTCTAAATTCTCAACAAAGAAAAGCGTGGAATTCTTATCGCGATAAGTCGCAAAAGCGAACGTTGGTCTAGTGAATCAGCTGACGTCACGCGAAGGCACACGTACTATAGGTCCGTATGTTTTGGGGTCCGTACCTACACATAGGCAAATTACTACACAGCCACGTTAGATACGCTATCTATGCGACCACGTGACCGCAGTGTGACTCGACGACGGGAAATTACTACGCAGTTGCATTATTTATTCGCGAAAATTGGAAACGAACCAATTGCCCCACTGGCGCGATTTCGGTTTCGACAATGGATTATTGTTCTTTCGTTTCCAACTTTTGCATTGGCAGGGAAGCTATAGTGCATGTGAAAGCCGCTACGCGACTACATTGCAATTTTCGTCCACCTAACGATGTACACGAATGTCGCAATGTTTTCACGTTGGATATTATTATTTTCTTGGTCTTATTTATTACTATTTAGTTGTTATTTTGAGTAGCTTCGTGCCATTTAATTAGTCACGTATATATTTCCACGAATTTCCGTGACTAAGTAAAATACTTGATTCTTTATACGTATTTCCATGAAGTTTCCGTGACTAAATGAAATACGTGATTCTTTGTACATATACAGGCTGTCTCACGACTCGCGGTTCTACATGTAAAAATCTGTCGAAAAGAAGGAATAAAATGTTTTCATTAAAACCTTCGCGAGGACAAAAATCGAGTTTGAAAATTTATCAGCTATGTATCGAATTTAGCTAATTCTATATTGGATAGGCGCGAATAATCGACAGGAGAATGTCATACACTCACAAAAGTAAAATGAAATGTTTTTAATGTTTAAGGCTCCGTTTTCAAGAGAATAAAAACTTTGAATGTGTCTCGTTAAAAATTACCTTAGGCACACGTGTACTTCATAAATTCTTCAAACTCGAGTTACTCAATACGAGCTATTTCGTAGGATAACTTCCTGTCAATTACTCTATTCTGTCGCGTTTAGAACCAGCTAAATTCAAGTCGACAAATTTTGAAATCCGATTTTTGTTAATCTTCCAATCGCGGTAAACAACACGACATATATCGATTTAAAAAATATTTGTACAAGTATCACAATAGAACAGTTCAATTGCGCAAGATTATGAGAATGTATGAGTCATAGAGATCGGTGACGTAAAGGTATATCCTATTAGTACATAGTTTAATCTGCATTATTGCATTAAAGCAAGTTTAATACACTGAGACAAATAACAATAAAAAAGGGAGTAATTTTTATTAACTTTTCAGGTCATTCGTTACGGTCTTCAAGTAATGTTTGTATACGTCTTACTTAAGTCTGAAGTTTGTTACACATGATTTTTTTGGCAAATGGACGATAACCTATTGGTTGCAATGTACTATTACAGGCGTTATCATTTCGACACATAGAAACCTAGACACGAGGATATTTTTCTTCTTTTATCGCACTTGGCATTTTATTTTGCGTCTTTCTAATACTGCGGAATTGATACGTGTTGCGTATATTTTCCAGACATTTAGAATTTTCCAGACGCATATGAGATATGACTATCATACATGAAACATGAGAGTTACATTTTCTATTGATTACATGCAACATGATACGCGCACGTATAAACATATCTATATATCTATATATGTTTTTTAAGCTTCTGTCAAACATACACAATCTCAATTTATCATCGATTAATTAATTTGTTTTGTTTCTGGATATCGATAACAAGTATCAGGACTCTCGAGTTTATCAGCACTTAAAAAAATTTGCACACGGAAATGTGCGATAAAGTTAAGTGACAATGAAATTACAATTTCTACAACGATTGCGTTAGGCTATTATACAACTTTATAATAGCCACGTTAATTTTGAGAGCATTCCAAAACGATCTGAATTTGGCATTACAGCGTGATAGTTACAAATAGAATTCTTGTATTCGGAAAATATGATTTCAAACGTTTGAAATCAAATGTTTTCGTGCAACAAGTCTGATATCTTATTCGTACCACGTGATATGGATGGCCCAATCGCACGGTTCGGCGAGGGAAGGAAATTGTCTATGCGCAGATAATGCATGTAGATTATTATGAATATTTCGCCAATATGAACTTGCATAATACATTTTTCTTGTATTAATCGAGATCGATATCTTCTTATCATATCTTTTTTTTCATGCGAAAGTGTACAAAGAATATCGAACGTGCTTGATATAAAGTGTGTTAATATTTTGTACACTAGTGAAAAGAGAAAATTTTCATGTTTGTCACAGATTGTTCACCGTAGCAATGTAAATGATGATTTCACTAGACTCTTTGCAGTCTAAAATAATATTTTGAAACACTATATAATTTGCGTTTATCATTTTTTTGAAATATCTATTAACTTCATATTTATGAACATATGGCAATCACCGCCCTAAAGAGTACATTTAAAATTTTTTTTGTTTTAGATAATAAAAAAAATACTATAGTGCGAATAAACATGAAGTTGATATGGGGTTAATGCTGCATAATATTTTTTTGTGTATATATCTTTGTAATAATGATGATATTATATTAGAAAGATGACAACATTAGGAAGAATTATAATATAAATGTATATATGTTAAATGATAATTCAACTTCTGCTATTTACGCTTAATTAAATTACATTTAAATTAAGTTATTTTTTATTTTCAGAAGTTTAGGAAAGTTGCATTAGCTATGCCTCTGTTGGGAGAAATTGAAGTTTCAACAATGAAAGTTGAACCGATAGATAATTTATATCTTGCGTTGATACAGTGCTTTGCAATTATATTATGCGGGTAAACTTGATCTTTGAATTTTTATCATATAAAGTATGGAAATGCACATAAATAAATTGCTTGTTTTTCAGCTACATCGCTGGAAGATTTGATGTTATCACTAAGACAGAAGCAAATGGCCTAAATACGTTTGTAGGAACGTTTGCCCTACCTTCTTTAATTTTTATGTCACTGGCAAAGCTTGATTTTAGTCTAGTAAACTGGAAGTTCCTTCTTGCTGTCTTGATAGCTAAAAGTTTTGTGTTTTTTATTGTTCTTGGTATATCTCTAGTTATTAAAAGACCATCAAATCCAGGTTGCGCTGCACTTTTTGCAATATTTACTACGCAAAGTAATGATTTTGCTATTGGATATCCAATGAGTAAGTAAATTCATAGTAGAGATCAGTACAACTTAGAAAATAAAATAATGTATTTTTATAGTTCAAGCACTATATGGCCAAACACATCCCGAATATGCTGCTTATTTATATTTAATGGCACCTATATCATTGGCTATTCTAAATCCAATCGGCTTTGTATTATTAGAGATTGGTAAACGTCGCAATGAAGACCATGGAAGTTATGGAAACATGGTTTTTTCTATTATAAAAGGAATTGCCCTAAATCCAATACTTGTTATGACCGTTCTCGGTATTCTTGGTAATATTACCTTCAATCATCTAGTACCTGCTGTATTAGCAACTGTACTAGATATATTTGGCAATGCTTTCTCTGCAAGTGCTCTTTTTTTATTGGGATTAATGATGGTTGGAAAAGTGCATAAATTGAAGGGTACAGCTCTTGTAATACCAGGTATATTGATATCAGTGAAATTGCTGGTACTTCCCTTGGTTATAAGAGAATCAATCATTCTCTTGAATGCTGGAGGAAATACTACAGATACTCAGGATCTAAGTACATATGGATTTTTGTATGGTACTATTCCCACAGCACCGGCCTTATTTATTTTCACTCTCCGATATAATCTAGAAATTGATTTGATCGCATCAGCAATGGTCGCTTGTACTTTCTTATCCGCTCCATTAATGTTTGTATCAGCGAAATTAATCGATGCTGTTTCTACTGGAGTTAGTCCAGAGAACTATGCACATCAATTAAATGTATTTTCTTTCGATGTAAGCATTGCTTCAGCAACAGTATGCGTGTGGCTTATAATCTGTTTCGTTGGATTAAGAAGAAAAAAATATAAATGCGTCACTCATAAATGTACATTTTGTATTGTGATTGCACAGGTTTGTATTCAATTTTATTAACTTAATATTTATATTGATTTCGTTTGTACAAAAATTGTGATTTTAGCTAGCTACAGCCATAGGTGTTATAATATGGACCAAACTTGAATCTCATAATAATGGTTCAGTTTTATGGTAATTGCTTTCTGCATTTATTCTGAAGTTTTCAATTTGATTTTTTACGTTACTTTGACTGTGATTTATTGCAGGTATATCCAGTTCAGTTTAATTACTGTGGGAGTATATGCAAGTCGTATGTGGACTGTAGCAATAGCTGTTACTTTATTATATTTAAATTCTCGTTCTATAGATTTTGTTCACAATATTCAGAAATGGTTTTATGCTATTGGATGGGGGTATGATTAATACTTGTTCTTTTTCTGCAATTAATCTTGAAAAGAGAAAAAGGAAAATAAGCATTAATATTCTTTCAGAATTCCAATTTTAATAGTGATTATAATGTGTTGTACTATGTCTCCAAAGAAATTTGATCTTGAATTCAGAAATCCAAATTTCCAATTTAGTACAGTTCAAGCTGCAATTTCTACTTTTATATTAATATTTTGTTTCATTGGTAAGTATATAACGTACAATGTGTATATGATTAAATAA
>CAJDYZ010010619.1:6703-17926 GCA_903986555.1 Heterotrigona itama | reverse complement strand
GAGAGAGAGAGAGAGAGAGAGAGAGGTCGTAGAAAGCCATTGGCGGAGGCAGCTCGAGGAGCGAGAGAGGGCAGCGTTATCGAGAGTACCCGGTATTGGCAGACCGTTTCCCAGCAAATAATTGGAAATGCAAACGGAACGAGCCTTCCTGTGATAGTTCGATAATTGAGTCTCTTATCAGTGTTTGAACGCCCTCTCTCTCTCTCTCTCTCTCTCTCTCTCTCTTTCTCTCTTTTCGTCTTTCTTTCTCCGTCTCTCTTCCACCCCGCACTTGACTTTCCCTCATTTTCTTCGGTCGATTCTCCGCGCGCATGAATCCCTAGCCCTATTTTTCTGTTATGTTTGTTTTCTCTCGGTTTTGCTGGACTGACAGAGCAACGATGCAGCTGCACACACACACACGTGTTGCTCGAGCAGCTGCGTACCAATCTTACGAATCGAGAGCAATGTTGTACCTGCTTGTCATTATATCTGCGATCAGTCGTTCACAAGCACCGAGTTACGACCTTGCAGCCTGTCAAAGTACCGCGTGCAATAAACTACCCTCGCGGTCGTAAGTCTTCGAGTAATTAGATCGACGAATATTTCATTTCGTCGAGTACGATGAAAACATGTATTGATCATTGTATGTGCTATTGGACGAATCTCTTCCGGAAGATATCATCGTGTATTTCTCGAAGAACAACTGGCTCGGTCTCTTAAATATCGACGAACCGCGATAAGCAAAACGCAGCTGATTTTTGTTCAAACCCGAAGAATCGACAGAGCGAATCATCGAGATCAATCACGCGAAACAAAGGGGAGAGAAAGTATTGTAGGGTAAGTCGGGGAGTGATGACTTGTTAACATCTTAAATACAATCGATGTTTAAAAACAAATGTATATATATATATATATATATATATATATATATATATATTTGTGAAAAGGAAGATAGATTTGTAGTGTTTCGAATAAAAAATTAGAAAAGAATCTTGGATTTACACAATGAAAGAAACGACATCTTGTGCGAAAGGCACAAGGATTGTTCAGATGAAAGATACAGATATTTTGAACTCAATTTTTAGTCTATAGCATAATATGATGTAGTACACGATATACAAAATATTAAATATATTTCTCGGTTTGAGATATTTTTTTATAAAGCTTGTTTTCAACAGTTGAAAATATAAGTCGACATGCACTTTATTATTATTCTCGCACCGAGACCTGGATAGCGTTTTGAAAACATAACACTTGGCCAATCGTATCTAGCTAATCCTTTCTCCTTATTAAATTTACGATTTATCAGCCACAGATTTTACCAGCATCCACGTGAAAACTGTGCTTTTTTTTCAATTTTATCACGTGAATTTTAAGTTCTTCCTTATTTTTCGTACCTAGTAAAGGTGGTCCTAAAGTTTCATTATTCTTTATTATCTTGCCACTTTGAACTGCTTCTACGACAGCCAATAATCCTTCATTCGTCCATAATTCTCTGTCGTTAGTAAATGTTTACTAATTATTGTGCATAATTTCGCGATGGGTCTCATAAAGTCTCCCTTAA
Source organism: Heterotrigona itama (assembly GCA_903986555.1). Lineage (NCBI taxonomy): Eukaryota > Metazoa > Arthropoda > Insecta > Hymenoptera > Apidae > Heterotrigona > Heterotrigona itama. The sequence continues at coordinate 16,380 of CAJDYZ010010619.1, read as the reverse complement.
AGAAACCGAATCATCTAATCTTATAATCTGGGAGTCACTTTGTTCTGTTTATAATGACGCGATAATAATAATTTCTTGTAGGAGTGTAACCATAACCTGTGAACACTACATTCCAAAAAAGGACGAGCAGAAAATTTTTGATATAAAATATTACACACAGTTTACCTTATTTTTCAAACGAAAACAAACAGGAAGAACGGTTAATGTGATTTGTGGTCAAGTTAAAATTTACCACCAAAAATGAGCTAAAAATCGACATTTCATAATATGTAATATATAATACACTCTATACGGCTTTGAATATTCTCCGCGTGCACTTAACGACGGCGTACGTGAACGAGGCACGCGTAATCGATATTCGACGATGAAAGCTGATTTTCTCGAAAGCCAAAGAGATTTCATCCTTTATTTTTGACTTGCTGTTAGAAACCTCTTCGATTGTATCACCGAATCAGGGTATGTACGCTGTATAATTGTTGGTGAACGTCTGGAAGAGATCGCGAGAAGGAAAGAAACGTTTCGATCTCGGAGGGAAATACTGTGCCCTAGCTGCCGGCGAGACAGATCGCTTTAATTTCGAAACGTAGCCGAGGACGCGTAGAAAACGGTCGAGGGATTCGTTAACACGCGTTACTTGACAATGAGCAGAGTCAGTCGGATGGCGGTGGCTCCGCCAGGAGTTTCAGTTTTGCGGTGTCGCGCGTAGCACCGCGGTGTTCGCGTGAACCGCGTGACCAGCCGTGTCGCGTTTCCCGTGTTTGTTCCGTCGACCATGCAGAAACGTCTGCACGCGCATAAATACACGGACGGTAGTGGAAAACGACGGTATATCAGCGTGGTGAGCGCGAGCGCGAGCGCGGCTATCCTATCTAGAGCAGTAACGTTACTTACACCAGGACGCGAGTTACGTCGGGACACCTCGTGCGTACACGGGTTAGCATGCGAGGGTGTGTATAGGTAATGCCCGCCGCACGGTTCGTTGTGGCGCCATAAACACCAGTGTGACGCCAATTACGCAAAGGGTCGACCGCGATGTTTTGTCGCGCGAGAACCGAAATTATCCACCGCTTCTCTCTCTCTCTCTCTCTCTATCTTTCTCTCTGTTCCTGCCTTGGAGCACCCACCCTCCTGCACTACCAATTGCACCGAAATTTCGGATAATTTTAGCCACTGTTCGACCCTCGCCCCGCTCATCGTGCCATCTCTCACGGATTATTAACGCGCGCTTGTTTCAGCTTCTCCGTCATTTTCGTTTCGAGAGAGAAAAAAGAGAAAGAGGGAGGAAGCGCCATGCACACTTGTGGAATTGTCTCTGGACGAACGAGCGAGTTTAAAAAGTCTTTTTCTTAATCTCACGGAGCAGAGAATCGGTAAAACCTGTTCGAGTCGCTGCTTAAACGTTTCAGCGCGATGTTCAGATCTCGTGCAATTTACGATGCGCTCGGTTTCGATTATATAGTGCCATATTGAAGCTTCCTGTCCTAATTACTTCCTTGTCAATTAAATCACTTGAATTTAAACCCAACTTAATCTAAATTTAACTTTCTTCTCAATCGAACCTAAATCGCACGAACTTGAACCTAAACCTAACCTAACCCAAATTTAACTTTTCAATTAAACTTAAATCACACGAACTTGAACCTTAACTCTAGTCTAACCTAAAGTAATTTAAATCTAACAACTTTCTTTTCAATTAAACCTAGCTCACATGAACCTAATTCTAAACCTAACTTAAACCACACGAATTTGAACCTAAATCTAACCTAACCTAAATCTAACTTTAGTCTAACCTCTAGTCTTAACTCTAGTCTAACTTAAAGTAATTTAAATCTAACTTTCTTTTCAATTAAACCTAGCTCACATGAACCTAATTCTAAACCTAACCTAAACCTAACTTAAACCACACGAATTTGAACCTAAATCTAACCTAACCTAAATCTAACTTTAGTCTAACCTCTAGTCTAACCTAAAGTAATTTAAATCTAACTCTTTTCAATTAAACCTAGCTCACATGAACCTAACTTAAACCACACGAATTTGAACCTAAATCTAACCTAACCTAACTCTAATTTTCTTCTCAGGTAAACCTGACACACATGAACGTAAACCTAACCTAAACCTTAAATCTAACCTAAAAGCTGAAAAACGGTTAACCAGGAACTTCTGTAACCGTTGGATCAATAATTAACGAGGACGAATCAGTTCCAGCCAATTGTAAATTGTTCGCAAGTTGTTCTCGATAATTTTTCGAGTATTCGTTCGTGTTCAGGATTTTCAATTTATTTCGTGCGTATTTCCGCGAAAAGGCCGAGAACCTTTCAATCCTCCGCCGCTTGTCCCAAAGTACCAGGCGTGTATCCGAGCCATAGACGAAAGAAACCGTGTTCACCTTATTAAGGGAACAACCCTTGAACTATACGGAACACGGTCAGTTAATTCGGAAACGCGGCTCGGAGAACGAGCAGGGCGGCGTTCGTTTTTCCATCCGCGTGGGCGTGGGAAACGCAACCGAGCGAGCGAACGGGCGAACAAGCTTAATCAAATTCAAGATTAAACTTCGGAGTTTCGTAAGTCGTTCCGCGCCAATATTTGTCGGGGAGTGGTTTTAATTTCCATAAGTAGCGTAATCTCCGAGTTTCCCTCTTCGCCGGATCGGGCCTCTCCTCTCTCTCTCTCCCTCTCTCCCTCCCTCGTTGCGTGTATTTATTAATGTCGTTAATAACACGCGTACACGCGTCGCGTTTCCTTCTCTGCAATATTAAAATTTTGCAACGGTGGCAAACGGTATGATTTGCGCTTTAACGAGCCACGGGGATGAAAGAAAAGCATTCCCCTCCCTCCGGCTTGATTAAATTTCCCTCTGGGAACTTGCCTTCTGGACGCGTTGTATTCAAAGATGGGATCAAATACGCGTATCGCAAACAGGCTTTTCACTTCGACAAAGTGAGTTATATTTCGAATCAGATGACATCTCGGTTTGTCATCAATACGCAACATGTCCGAACTCTGTTGACTTTACGTGATATAAAAAAAAGAAAAGAAAGAAAAGCGTTTCAATTGAAGAAATTGAGAGTCGCAGAAATTTAATTTTTGAGAAGCAGTAGAATTAGAAACAATTTCTATGCATAGCGTGGAAAGAATAAATTTGTCCTCTTTCGTTCTTCCATAGCATCTGTCGTTTACGAGAAGAAAGGCATTTCATGAACACCCTGTACAGTGAGGAGACAACTGCACCCGTGGCAAGGAAAAGTCGTCGATAGTTTAAATTGTAATTATAATTATAATTTCGCAAAAAAGATATCATATTGTGAGCTCACTCTTCTCGAAGATGACTCTGCATCACAAGGATACTTTTTTTCTCTTCTCGAAAATCGTAGAAACATCAGACATTGTCAAATTTTCCTCGTGACTAAATTCACTATTGTTTCGAAGAACCAAATTTTCTCTTTACGACGATCCCTTAAAACTCGCTGCACGATTTGTTTTTTTTTTTTTTTTACCATTTAATTGAAAATTGATCATTAAAGTAGGAATTCTTGTCATGTAACTCTAATAATATTCAACGTTCAGTAAAATGGTAAACAAAAATCGTACAGCAACGATTTGTAAATCTTCAAAATGATGATAGATTTAGTTATGAAAAGAATTGTTTTCCATGTTTCTATTTTCACAATTCGCCGAGAAAAACTGATCCTGATTTTCCCACCTGTTACGCGACGTAATCTCATCGCCGAAAGCGAAACTCGACGAGTGCCAAAGCAACAGACTTTATATTTTAAAACAGATACCGAACAGATGGTTATGCGATCTGTCTTTACAAAGAAATTATCGACAACTTTTCATTGCCGTTGATGGAATTATGCAATTCTTCACTGCAATTGCTTTGAGGAACGTAAGCGAGTGTAATGGAACCATGTTCCAGTGGATTCGAAATGACACGAAATTTCGATTCTCGAACGATCTCACGCCACGTTCCTTCACGACTCGTTCCTGAGATTTGAAATTCAGTTGCTGAACGTCGCGAGACGAGTAAAAGAAAAATTAACGAATACTAGCGAATCGCACGAGAATGTAAATTCCACTGGAGCAGCAGTTTCGCCACTGCGCGAGAATTCATTTTTACGAAGATCTTTAATCGGTCGCCAGCTGCTGCTTATAGCGCGGGGAGAAATTTAATCAGCTGCGCCCGGTTACGACCGATTCGCGAATGCACCGTAAAACGTAACAGTCTGTAGTCGATACTTCCTTGTCCCTCTCCCTCGAGAAACCCCACGTCTGCTTCGTGGAGACGTGACGATTTTCTGTGAAAAATGACCGACAGTATATATTAATGCACAGTGACGAGAAAAATTGAACGAACAGGTGGATTTTTGACAATATTTTTAATAATATTTAATACTAATCGAGTGTTTGCACGTAGAATACGAAGAAAAACGAAACACGTCTTCTGGCTTTCCAAACAAGAATTCTATAACCTCGTTAGCATCACTGTTCTGGCAGATGTAAATTGTTTTCGCGGAGTCAGTTCTCGCAATTAATTTAATTTAACAATTGTCGATACTTTGAACTGTTGTAACTTCGTTAAAAAAAAAGAGATTTTGTAACAATCTGCTTCGTCGAATTTTAAGTTTCTCCAAGATATTTTAATATCACGTAGCAATTGGACAAGTGTTCTTTTAAAAAAAGGTAACACGTGTAAAAACACTGAAAAATTACTTATTCCTGACTAAATCCATCGCGGATTTAAAACTTGCCTTACGATTTGTTTTCGTCAAACTCAATTCAAAAAATTCCAACCAGTTTTTTCCTTTAATCTTAATGTTCAAAGTTCAATAAAATGGCAAAGAAGAACAGTAGCAAGTTGCGAGGAGTCGTTGCAAAGAGAAAATTTCAATTTTCAAAACCACGGTGAATCGAGTTACGAAAAGAATATTTCTACGGATGCTTGAAGTTTTACAATTTTCGAGAATAAAAAGTATTCTTGCTTTCTCACTCGTTGCGTGACGTAAAAAAAAAAAAGTATCTCGGGACTGTCAAAAAGTAGAAGCTTCAAAATGAGAAGTGGAGTCTTATGTATATGATTTTCTCTAAAAACTGATAATTTCACAAAGGTATCGACAATTTTCTATATATATATATATATATATACATATTCACAGGATGGAAAGAAATACAAAAAATTTTTTTTCTTGCATTGTATTCTGCTCATCGCGAAGCTAAAACTTTTCCAAGTTTTTTAGTCATTTAACATTATGGACGCGTGGGTACTAACAGCGACTTTATGCTTCTGGACGCGTGGATGTCTATTTTACTTTTACGTTTCACTAACATTTGATTTATCATACTTGTGGCGTCTAAATGATAAAACTAACTCAACATTATTCGAAATATAAACATTAAATCCACGCGTTCTCCGGAATATAAAGTCGCTGTTAGAACTCATACGTCCGCAGCGTTAAATGATTTTATAGTAGAATACAATCCACAAAAAAAAAAAAATTTTGACTTTGAAATTCAAGGTGAATTTTTCTTTACTTTGATGTATTTCCATCAAATCGAAGGTATGATAGCCGGATACATTTTTCTTTCCGCTCTGTACATTAGAATGCAACTGAAACGAGAGATTCGACGAGTTAAATACAGCAAGTATGGTAGTTAAGGGCGAAAACGCAGGACACCAAATGCTACGAGAATTCATCGTTGAAAATATTTTCGGCAACGGCGGTGTACTTTCGGTAGCGTTAAAAACGTGCCGGCTGTTATAAATTCTGATATTATCGGAGCGACAGTGTCGAGTTATTCGCGAGCAATTATCCCCTTCACGCTCGCCCCGTGTCAGCGGCTTAACGCGCTCCGCGCGTAATGCACCGCCGTTCGAAGAATTTTAAAATACGCTAATGGGCGTGGTGAAAGAGGCGGCCGCGGCAACACGGCGGAGGATAACGATAATTAAACAGTCTCGTGGATGTTGTAATACGCGCAATTTGCTTGAGAAACGTGGCCCGGCGCCGGACACAAAGGGGGCTGAATTAACGAAATTTCATTCGGGCCGAATTCAAGCGACGAGCACGAGGGAGGAAACCGTTGTGCCCTCGTTGTCGTTCGACTCGATGAAGCACTACACGGGCCTGCCACACCGACTTCTATTTGCCGTTCAAGCCAGTTATTACGGCGTTATTTCACCGGCGGCCACCGAACGCCGGTATTAAATTCTCATATTGTCATGCTCCACGAGTCGTTGGAACTGTGGTTACCGGCATCGAGCGCACTCACTGTCGCGCGGCCGCTGTAATTTTTATTGATGGACCGGCACGTACGGTTTAACGCGCGGAAAAATGGATATTCCCTCCCCCCAAGTGCGAGAGAAGAACGAACGGAACGTCCTCCTCTCTCCGTCTCTTGGAAACACGTCTCTGACCGATTTCCACCAGAGTTCTTCGACTCGCAGAGAAAACCCTACCAGCCTAGTCGATTTTTCAGTTCGAGCAGAGAGTGTATTATTTTGACTCGACTGACTCGAAAATATGGGCTCGATTTTTAGTGATTCTCCAGCTTGATTTCAATTAGCAGAATCGGTGAGCGTACTTTTTACTGCCTCGGAAACACGGGGTCGATTTTAAGCGATTTTCGGTTCGAAATTGATTTCGATTAGGTTTAGTACGTCTTTTTTTTTTAAGCGACTTTCGAGCTAGGTTCAAAAAGTGCATTTTTCAAGATGTATTTCGACTAGATTTCCTTGGAAACACGATGCCGATTTTAAGCGTTTTTCGAGCTGATAGCCTGACTTACAGACTAGATTTCCAAAATATGTCTTTCGGAATATTTGTGTACGTATTTACGGCGCGAGTCGAAAGATCGCGAAATGGGTTCCGAGCTGTCGGAAAGAATCTTCGAAACGAAAGGGGCCATAATCAAGGGGAAACAGCATTAAGAACAGCAAAGGCAGAATGCAATTTCCAGTACAACACTGGATGCTACAAAGCAGTGGATGGTGGCGGCGGGGGCTTTACGGGCGAAATTTAGTTAGATAGATTTCAGAACGTAAAGGGAAACGGCGGGTGCCGTGTAAAAGCGAACTCTGCTGGATGTCATGCGAGAACTGGGTTAAGGTAATTTATATCGTCCATTTCGTTGGGCATCCACGGTTGCGTCTTACGATGTTTGCGAAGCCTGTGGTTACAACCTCGCTAATTGATATTACCTCGGACACACGGCCTGGTTTTTATTTTCGCGCCGATGTCCGACGTTACGTTACGCGGAAACTAGTTTCACCCCCCATCGAAACGAGCAATTTAATGGAACCTTGCCATTCTCTCGTACGTTCGGTGATCTCGTTTCCGATGCGAGACAACTCGGGAACCACTGGTCACTTGTACAGGTTGTCCCGTTTCAATCTATAAATGGCAATTATCTTCGAAATTATTCATTTGAGAGATGTCTCCGATTTTCCTATTTCGAGAGGATAGTAATTTGGCACATTAGTACTTAGTTTGTCTCTAGATCTGTCGGACCCACGCTCCACAGGATGGAAATTTAATTTTTTCTAAGACAATTCGAGAATGAGCCATTGAATGAAAATGTAACTTTCTAATTTTTCTCTTTCCAATTTGCATGCCTTGTGTTCTTTGCAAGCTTGTTTAGACCTCGAAGTTAATGGGCTTTTAGGCTTCCTCCACGTCAAGAATTCACTTTTTGAATAATGAGAATTATGTATCCACAAGATTAGAATTTTAGAGATGCTTAGAAGATACGAAGGTTTATTACTATTTTTTTTTTTTACGTTAGTCGACACAGCAGGTCATTTTGTGTAAAAAAAAAAAAATATTAACCTATGTGTATCGAAATTTAAAGTTTAAGTCTCCTAAACTAAAACTGGTTGGAACTTCACTTGTTTAGTAGAGAAATCAACAGACTGAGAGAGCGGGCCTCATGCAGGCTAGGAAATTTCAATGTAGTGGAGAGGGTCGATGCAGTGGAGGGGATAACGCGATCAGGAGAGTGGGGATAAGGGCCGCCAGTTAGCCTCTATTAGGCTCTAGTTTAGGAGATATTCTAACTTTAATTTTATAAAATCTTTGATTATATGAAAGACGAGGAAGGTCAAGAGTATTCTTGTATTCGTGCTGTTCTCGTCTTTTATGCATAGATTTTGTAAGAAATATCTCCTAAACTAATGGATTTTAGACGTAGGTAGGTAACCTGACCTTTTATCTAGAAATAAATCAAGTGTACCAAATTGCTGCTTTTTCAAAACATAAACATTTTTTAAACAATTTCGAGGATAATTGCATTTACGGATTAAAATGCGACAGCCTGTATGTAAATGTCACTGGCCACACATACAAATGTTTTTAGAATCGTCGTTCTAGTTTCGTAGCTTCTATATTATCCTTTTTTTCCCAAGTTTAACAAACATTGCCACTTAGTGGCAATAATTAAAAAAAAAAAAAAATAAAACAAAATTACTTGGGTATATAAGTTGGGTGCCTGCTTTATTATTTACGCGGCGTTATTTCCCTCCAATGAGAAATTCGCGTCGGCCGATATTCCAGAGCCGACTGTGATTTCGATAAAAAAAAAACGAAAGAAAGAGGGGAAAAAAATTCGTCGGGAGAAAACATCTCGCGGCGTGATTTATCGTCTGGCGCAAAGATTACGCTAAACAGGCAGGGATATCGGGGGGCCGGGCAACACGCGATCCTCGCGTAACACCTTGATATTCTTAAACTCGGGAAGTTGGTCGAAAGTTGTAGCACCGTGGAGGGGCGGGGAGAGGGGGAAGTCTGGAGCGCGAGTTGGAGCGAGCCTCGTTCCGTGATCAAGTTTATATCGCGCGCTCGAAATCGATGCAGACGCCCCGCTAGAAAAGAGGAACAACTCCGAGAAGCGCAGGAACGAGGAGGAGAAGGAGGAGGAAGTGAGGGCCGGGGCTCGTTCGAATTAATTGCATCGCAACGAGGAGCTCGCGAACGACGAACGAAATGCGTGGCACGCACGGCACCGCTCGTGAACAATTTGTCCAATTATTATTTCGCTCCCTTCCATCAACTTCGTCCAGCCGATTATTTAGCGAGCAAACGTCCGACCATTTGTCATCCTTTATCATTCATTTATTTACTCGTGTGAAAAGTGTGGAATTTCCGCCAACGACAAGGTCACAGCTCGAAGAATCGATTTCGATCTGGTCCACGCGTCCGATCGACATTGTTGTTATCATCATCATCATCATCAGTGGAAGAAGAAAGGAAGAGAATATTCGAAGGAGGCTGTCAATGCAGGCAGCTCGACTCGGTTGCAAAGTTTCCCAAACCGGTGAGGAGCGGAATCGGAGGAGAGCGGACGGAGAGGAATACGTTAACCCCGGAACTAATCATTCGTCTTTCGTTGCGCAAACTGTTAATTTCCAATTCCAGGCTTGAAACGTTACATCGATTACAACTTCATTACTTGCCGAACAGTCGGAGCGAGCAGCGAGAGCTGCATGCAAATTCGTGCATGCCCCGAACGTTTGTTTCCAGACAATCAATTTACGCTCGCTCAATTAACGTTCGCTGTCGTTCACACATCCTACGGAACTTGTCTCCGGCCCGACAAGTTTGCTCGCTCCTCGGAAAAATTGTAATATCGTTCTTAGTGGAAGATACGACTCTATATACATATAGCCGCTTTCATACGAC
>CAJDYZ010010610.1:9007-21610 GCA_903986555.1 Heterotrigona itama | reverse complement strand
TTTTTTTTTTTTGTATAGATTTCTACTTTTTACGAATTCTAAAAAAAAATACAAGAATTACGTTATAGTCACTTAATTGATGCGTGAGATAAAAAGTTTTAAATTATTCCGACGTAAGACGAATGTGCTGCCGCCGCTGTTCGAGATGTGTATCAACATTGTTTAATGGCGTTTGACGAGCGTTTAACAGTGTGAATGGGAATGAAACGTAGTCCATTTTAGCTCATGGGTGCCTGAATGCGTTCGTGAATGCAATCATAAATCAATCGATCGATATATAGTCTGTAGTATCATTAACACAACTTTTGTAATGACAATTGTAAATATATCGTTGTAAATACGTTCTATAATACATACTATAATAATATGTACAACGTACTTGCGTAAGTTTCTTTATTACCATGCTCTTTTTACATAAAATTACTAATAGCATAGTGGTAATAGTATCTTTCAATGAAGATTACGATTGAATCACATCGAGAAAAATGTTTTAGAGGTTTTTAATGGAACAGATGTAAAAAATGTATGATTGAAACACAATGATACAAGATTCTATCATCGACTAATCAAGCTAGACCGGACATCCAATGTTTTTTCGTATCCTATGTTTTGAGGGCATCACCTGACTTCCGTACCATTTTCAAGTCACATTCTATCATATCGATTTAGGCAGGTTTTGCATCGCAGCGCTATTAGTAATAGGAATTAAAATTAGAAAATATCAATAATGTTATATCACACCAGAAAATTCTTTATTGAATTGAACGTGATCGCGTTCTTCATTTGCATGACTATTCTTAAGAAACGACCATTTAATTTTTGATTGTAATATAATTACTTTCTACACAAATTAGAATTATATGTCACAGACTTATAAATTAGAATTTAGTATATGTCAACAGAGTTATAAGTTAAAAACTAACGGTACAAATGTAGTTTCAGTTTATAAAAAAACTGTAGAGACAGTATTTATTGTTACAACAACAAAAATCTGGAAATAATGAAAATTGTTATATATAAACGTTGTTATATATATAACGAAACGAAAAATTGTTATATATAAAAGTTGTTATATATATAGTTTAGAGGAGTGCGTTGTGTGGTACATATATTTTTTTTTTCTAATAGATGAAGGCGTTTCAGAGATTTTAAGATCATCTACATTTTTTTAAAAACAATGATAATTTTTTTATTCACTAATCAATATAGTTTGACATTTTCTATAAAAAAATTATTAATATATATATCAAAAATCTATTAGCTTAGGAAATATTTTAATATTTTTAAAATTTATTTTTAAAAAAGACAAGAAGACAAAAGACAAGATATGAATATAAGAATACTTTCTTCCTCTTTCAAACGATAGATTTTACAAAATTAAAGATATATATCTTTTATACTATCTCTTAAACTAGTGATTTTGTCAATATACATAGATTAATAATTTCTTATAAAGAATGTCGAGGTGCATCGATTAATGGATCAAAAAATATATCATTCCATTTAAAAAAAGTGAAGATGATCTCGAAATCTCCAAAACGGGAATCTATAAAAATATATATATATATATTACAAAATGTGCCCCTCTAAACTATGCAAAGAAAAAAGTAAGAGAAAATATAGATTCGTGATTAAAGTATAAAATTTTATTTATAAGGGAATTTATAAGGAAATAATTTAACTATCGAAATTCATATCCATGATGAGATAATTTTTCAAAAATTAATCTTCGAAATGCAATATACTTTTAAAATTTTTTAAATGCTAAATTTTAAAAATTTAATCTAAATTAAAAATTGGAAACGAAGTAGAATTGGATATCTAATATATTTTTCGTGGCAGTAAAAAATCGAAATGTAAAGAAAATTTCGTTTTCTATAAAATTATTTGACTCACAGGAAAATAAAATTTTTTGAAGGATCTAAAAAGCCGATTTTTTCTTCATATACAGTTAATTCTATATAATTATAAAATCTTTCTTTTTATTGTATTTCACAATTAATTATCAGATCTACTTTAATTGATTTCAACAAATAGATATATATATATATGTACATTTTTTATTTTTTTATTTTATTTTACTTTATAGATTTTTTTCTGGTTGAAGTTTATTATAGTAATATTAATTCTTCCTTTCAATAGCAATTGCATTATACAATTAATAAGATTATAAATAATGATATTATTGATCTAATTCGAATAACTTATTGTACATTTCGTCTATGGTTTATTAGTAACAATTTTATATTAATTACACTGATGATTTATATTGAAATTATTTTCAAATATAAATTTGCACAAACAAAGCAAATTTAGAATTAAAAGTTTTCATAAAAATATAGTGGAACTGAAAAAAGTATTTCGTCTAAAAAAAGTGAGGAATAAAATATTTTTTAAAAATAAACAATACTTGTTACCGAATACAATTTTTTTTACGTGTTAAATATTTAAAGATATCTATTCATAAAATTGAAATTGCAAATGTTGCTTATAACATCATTGGATTACAATTTTTTAATCTTAATATTTCGTATATTAATAATCATATTGAAATGTAGATATATACATTTGAATTTCCACACCTTGGAAGTTAGTCCACCTGATGGTAGATGGCACTGTATATACATAACCGGATGATATTACACAGAAATACAATTTTAAGTGAAATTTTACATTATATATTGTGAAATACATTATATATTGTGAATTAAAATAATTGAATTTTGAGTATTATGTACAGAACTTAATACATAATACACATAATCTACTAAATATTTATTCTATACTTCATTTTAATTTATAATGATATTGTAAAAATATTATCTTAATTTATAGTAGTATTGTAAAAGTACTTGTGTATTTAAGGTGCAAAACATACCGATCAAAATGAAGAGCAGTTATATCGTTGTACTTTGAAAAATTCATGATAAAACTATCAATTGCTCTTCTCGATTGGATCTAAAGAAAATCAGTTATTACTATGATGTTCCTCATTCGACGATTTACGTAGACACGTGATTTTCCCAACTGCATTTGAACCAATCAAATTCGATTACACTTGGTTGCAATTTATTTAAAACTTGCTTGTTCTCAATCGATAGACCATTTGCAAATCTCACAATTTTCATTAAAATATATATTAACCGTCAATTATGCATAAAAATGAGTATATTTAAAATATAAAATAAAAGATTAGATTCTTAGAAGATATTGTTGTCACGAATTAATTCGACTGGTACGAACATGGCGACTACTCTCGAATACGTTTCGATATATCGCCGAGCGATATTCTCGCTTCAAATCGATGATCGTTTTCACGATGGACGGCGAAGGTGCCGTGGACTTGATGGTCGTACGAAATGACGGGTTTTCGTGCTGACAGTGTTTCTTACTTAAAAATTCAATCGCATCAACATATGCAATTGTGATTTTCGAGTGTTTCGCGTGGAAGAAGCAGACAGTAACGATTGTGTAAGACCAACGAACCGTCGGTGGTGCTTTAGTGTGAGATCTGTGCTGTGTACGACAATCGTCCTCTCGTGTGCTTTCGTGCCGCTGTCAACGAAAATCTGAATATCCCAACCATAGATCGATCATGCAGGGAAAGTTTACGAAATAGCCAAGAAGCATATCGTGAATTCAAGGAAGGGAAGCATTCGTTATTTATTCGAAGGGAATAAACTTGTTCGAGGTACGCCCCGTTTTACAGGTGCCAATAACAAATTTTTGCAACACCCATCGAGAAAATTGGCCACCGCAGGCACACCTGTCGAAGAAGTTGAATTTCAAGATGTTCCACGATGTAATATAATCTCGTAATTTGAAATTTAACGTCTGTTTTCTTGGTCTCTCTGCTGTTTCGTGCAAAATCGATAGAGAAGCTCGCACATTGCCCGTGGAGTGCGGAACGCGCGACGAGAATTGCTGACAAAAATAGCAAGGACCTCAGTCGACACGATAGAAGAGTGGTCCTTGGTTGTTATCTTATCCTTTTCGCAGTGTTTTTATTGCAATTCGACATTATCTCGACTACAGTTCTTAACTGTGCTTCTTAGAGCGCTGCTTGTCCAAGGGGAACGCTCTGTTCCAAGTTTCAAAACATCGTATATATCGTAGCCTTGCGTGTGTTTGGGCACGAGCCATAAAGTAGCCTGTGATCGTTTTAATTCTCTGGTTACCGATATTGCTGTAAATATTACAAGTAAATCAATGATTGGCAAGTGAGCGAGCGAGACTGATATCGCGACTGATCCGAGATATCGAAACGCGGTATCGTTTTGACGCGGTTAGTCTACTCGTACGTGATATTGTCGTCGTCAAAGCGCACAATCTAACCTTACTTCGTGGAAAATTCAGCGATATTCGTGCCACCTAACCTTCGCGTTCTTCAAACGCGAGGCGTTCGGATTGTTCGAAGTAAACTTGCTCAATGTGTCTAATGATCTTGTGACGAAAAAGAAAAACATTAATACGCACGATATCGAAGAACACTAAATATTTAACAATACATTGTCTCGCCGGCTATGACGAGAACAAGGACCTGTTCGAACGGATCATCGCTACAACCGTCTCGCATGCTGTGAGTTCATTGAATGTGGAGTGCGATTACGCGCCTCTTCGTTAAGGGCAAAACAGAAGAACCTGCCCCGGGTACGAGGGATCGGACGTGTGACGGCGTGCCCGATACGGTCGTCCATGTTTTCGACGAAATGGATCGTAACGCGGGTGACGATCGACGTAAGGGCCCTGCCGGCGAGCAACATCACGATGGAGCTGAAACCGAACACTTCTCCGACGCCTACGATTCCCGTCAGGTATACATACACGTTCCACTTTTACTTTTCAACTTCATTATTACACACCGTTTATTGCATGCCATGCTGAATATTTATGAAAGTTATCATTTTGCAGATTAGAAGCTTGATAAAAATAATTGACATGACGTTTCGAGTTATAAAGAAAGTAAATGGTAATAATAACATTAAAATACATTTCATATAAGAAATATATTATAAGCTGAAATAAGTGTAATTATCTACAGAATAATACAGATTATATTCAGTTTGCAAAATGATAACTAAATTGATACGTTCAAGTTTATCTTCAAATTCAATAACAAGTTAAGTTCTATTTGATAAAGAAATAGTCAATATAATGTTAATAGATATTATATTAACATTATTGAATTAACATTATTGAATATATATTATTAATCTATTAATGTTTAATAGATTCTTCTCGAGCATTAGAGATATAAGATTTTACGTGTTATTTGTTCATATATTTTCTATATTCAAATGTTCATACATTTTTATACAAGCTATTACTGTAGAGTGTAGATAAATTTTTAAAAATTACATTTCTAATAGATAGATCTTTGATATTTTCTTTACCAAAAGAATCACATTTAAAATTCATATCAGAGGAAATAAAGTAGAATAGATAGAGTAGAATTTGTTATTTCATTTCCTGTATTTTTACATGTTCTCCAAAGTACTTAATATATTCTTTGAAAAGTCAAATAGACTTTGGAAATTTATTTACTTTTGTTTTATCATATTATTTTCTAATTATATACGCAACATTTCCTATTTTATATTCATACATGTATATATTCTTGTTGAAAGAATATTTCCATACAGAAGTGATTATTTATTATTTTTAATTTAATTGCATTTAATTGCAATAAGATAAAATTGGCAAGTTGTAATTATTTATTCCTCATTTAATTTAAAGTAGATATTCATAATATATATATTACAAAATTTCTAAGTTTAAATCTTGAAGCGCAATCTTGAAACTGTACTTTCAATTACAGAAACTTATTTTAAATTAGATTTTAGGAACTATATTTTTATAAAACATTGAATTTTTAAAATCTTATATTTTTATTAATTTTTAAAACATTTCAGCATAAATTTAATTCATAATGTTGCTAATAGATTTGATAGTTTTGTTACATGTTAAAGATATAAAACTAGTTCAAAATATTGTTGTATCTCAAAATTTCTGGTTATATTATTTATAATTATTTTTATCATATGTATACCATAGCATGAAATTTACTATTTTCAATTAAAAATTGTGATCAAAATAACATTTCATGAAAACATCTGAAAAAATGCCTAGCATGAAAAATTTGTTTTTATACTATAATAAATTATAATATTTGTGATATAATGAAGATTATTTTTTGTCGACTAATAAAGAAAAGAATGATTTTGAAAATTTTTCAATGACACCAAGTAATTAGAAAAAAATTTATATTTTCATAATAGTTAGGTTTATTTTCCAGAATTATTCAACTTCAAATTTATGATTTAAATCAGCCATGTTACACGATTATTTAAATTATCGATGTAAAAGTGCTGTATTATTTATTTTCTTCAAATTAAACGAACATCAAAACATAAATTTCAATTAAAATGAAATGTAATTCAATTCGCCAAAAAATAAAAATATTATATTTTCAATACCGATATCTATGCTGCATTTTTCAGCACTGATTTTCTATATTTGTTTTATATATTGTTTTATATTTTGTACATACATTGTACATCCGAAACTTATAAGGTTAAAAAAGAGAAACATACTTATATATACAAAACTATGCAGGATATTGTTTAATTCATACATTTTGTTATATTATTCAAAAATATAAATGTGAAAAACAATATTTTTTATAAATATATAGTTATTTTAAGTATATAATGCAAACTTTCATAACATTTCTTTTGTTATATTGCAAATTATGAATATAAAAATTATTGTAAAAAATAATGAATGTGGGAATTAATAGAATTTTTTTTTATAAGTTACATATGTTATAAGTTGCACTAGTTTTTAAAATTTATAATAATCATTGAATAACAAAAACAGAAAAAGTAATTAAAACATTCTGTGATTTGATTATTTCTTAGCATTTTTTATTGATAATTTCTTTAATTACTATGCTGATATAAACTTAAAAATTATTGTGTTTTATCTAAAAAAAAAAAAGGAGAAAAAGAACTTAATATTTGAATGATTAATAATTATTTTATATTGTATTCAACTTGCAATGGATTTGCAAACGATCAAAAGTAGCATAATTTGCAAAAATATGTTTTTTCTAATTATGAGAAATGTATTTTTTTAATTTTTAAAAGTTCTTGATTCTTTAATTAATAAAATAATTTTTATATTATTTTTTATATCATTATTTTATATTATTTATATAATTTTATATTATTTTTTATATTATTTTATATAAAACAATTTTTATATTTAAAAACAGTTTTGTATTTTGTAAATGCAGATGCTTTTAAATTGTCTATCAGAGTAAGGATTTATATATCTAAGGGTATTTTATAAAAATTAGTGATTCTCTTTCTCTTTTTTTATACTTTTTACTTATTACGCAAAAATACTGATCTTTATTAATTTGAACATCCTGTAAAAATAATATTTTATTTGAGGACATGTATTTTGTAACTGATATTCTTACTTCTCATCATTTACATCATATAATTACTGTATAAATTACAAATTTTTCAAAGGTACGAAAATATATGTACAAAATGCATGTGCAGACACAGACAAGAAACAGAAATGTCTAAAATATGTTCAAAATAAAATACTTGCTAAAATACTCAGAAGATGAAACAAAACTTTCTTTAGCTTTCCTCATAAAAAATGTGTTGTGTGCTATTTTAGCTTACTAATAAGTTCAATAGATTTAACTTGATTAAATTTCCATCAACTATAGCTGTGATAACAGAATTTCTGAATTGTTGAAATACATGTTGCATATTAGATTATATTTATAGTAAATTTTAAAGTGCAAAATTACACAGAATGTATACAATAACCAAAGCGTAGTATTTCTTATAACATTTAGTATATAAAACAATTTTTGATCAAAATTTTATTTTTTAAATTATATTTTTAAAATTATGAATTTACATAAAAGTTTGTATACATTCATCTCTGGGTCTCTATACAATCATCATGAATTATTATAAAAGTCTTTTCAAAATTTCGTTTGATTTTCAATGTCATAAAATTATTAGTAGTAGAACACAATTGTGCAAAACTAAATTATATTTGATAAGAGCAGTATACACTGAAATATATGACTGTTACTAATGTGGCAAAACATATTCTTAATATTTAGTAGACAAGTATTAATTTTAAATTTTCATTCTATTAATCTTAAATGTTTTTCATCGAATTTATTTTTGTTTTTTAAATTAAAAATAAAGATAAATTTTGTACAAAAGTTAATTATTAATTAATAATAGAAAATACAGCATTATTAATTGATAATTAACTTTTGTACAAAATTTATCTTTATTGTAGAACTATACGAGTCTCAAATTTTAATAATTTTTTGTTTCATATTAACTTCATACTTATTCAAGTAATTTAAAATCTGAAAACATTAATGATTTAGATATTGCCTTAAATTTACTTTATCTGATACTATAAAGTAATGTAATGAAACTGCGACTAGCAAAAGTTGTATTTGTAATAAAATTCTGTTTTAATACCATGTTTTTCCTCAAATATTATAGAATGTTTTCAAAGAAAGAAAAATATTTTATAATGTTTGAAGAAAAACATGGTCTCAAAATAGAATACATAATATGTAGACTTGTAGAATGCAGAATTATGAAATGTTATTTTATTTATGTTCTATTTCTGACAGTCATAAAACTTTAGAAAAGGATAGGGTTAAGAATTACGTATTTAAAAAAATAAAAATATTTATAATTTTTTTATAGTATTTGATTATTTTTATTTTTCAAATATTAATTGTAAAAATTGAAAATATACAAAATTAGAAGTTCTTTCTTAATTAGAAATTTTCCTAAGTATCTAATAGAACAATTTGAATTAGTTGAAATCTAATTAATGCCAAACAATTTGTTTAGTTTGTCAGTTAGTTTGTTTAGATCATCATTGAGAAATTGTTCATGGAAATGAAATATTGTTATTTTTGTCATTGGAATATATATTTATGGGGGAAACGCTTCATGATATATTTAGTGAATGAATAATTATTATGTTTAATACATTTGATATAGGATCAACAATGATTCATGGTGTAATATGCCTGTGTTAGTACATTTCCTTTGTCATTGATATTTTATTTTGTTTTATTATTTCTTATAAAAAAAACGTTATAAAATATTATCTATAACAAGATGGAAATAAGAAAGCATTTATTTTTAGTAAAGTACATATTATCTCTTGTGGATGGGCAAAGGAGTAGATATAAATTAGAATTATTTTGCAAGAAAATATACATATATTTTTACATGAATTAGAATTATTAATTTTGCAAGAAAATATACATAATTCAAGAATTTATATAAAACTAAAAATAAAAAATACATAATATTTAAATTTAATATAATATAAAATCAAGTATAACATGTGTTTTGTTCCATTGTAAAATACACTTTTTATTTTTTTGAATATGATGACTTATATTATTTTGATCATTTGACTTGTATTCTTTTGTGTCGGAGGTATATTATAATTTTTAATAAAATTCAGTGCAAAAAATGATCTTTTACGATTATTTCACATACATGTTTTATGTCAGATTACATTTTTCTCTAATGTCAAATACATCTAATTAAATTGAAATATTATCAGATTCATGTTGTAATTATAATATTCTTAATGAGTGCTACCGATAATTTCTATCATTAGATCATGAATGTTGTTGAGACATGTTAATAATCGACAGTTTAAGAAATTAATATCTACAGATATCAATAATGGGATTGCTTAATAATTTATTACTAATAATTTACTATGGTTGTAGATACATATGGATCTAAAATATGTTATTTAATTGGCCCATTTATCGTATAATGAAACTAAGAAAGATATATCAGACACGATACTTTCTAATAAGTATATAATACAACGCTATAAAACAATATATCCATGTAAATTAAATTTTTTCTTCTATAATTTCTTTGTCACTTTTTATTATATATATTTGTCTTTTTTACTTGTTTGTCACTTTTTATTATATATATTTGTCTTGTTTATTTATATTGATTTTGTTTACGATTAATTCACGTAAGATCCACTTTTTTCAGTCAATATCGTCGAATTTTATTTTTTAAAATTATAACTATGAAAACTAATTCCAAGGATTCGTTTAATATCTTCTTCGATATTGTTTCTCCTCTTTGGTTCTATAACTGTATGATATTAAATGATTTAAAAAATTGAAATATTTATAATTTTGTAAAACGTAGCTTGTTTCTTAAGGGATTAATGTCTAAATTTAATCAAAATTTCTGGTACATATCTAAAATTCTACAAATTGATAGTGATTCATTATATTTCAATAGAATGTTCATTACCCTATTCAAAATCTCTTGGAAAAAACTTTTCACAAGAGAATATTCAATATATCTGTTAGATCCGAATATTAGATATGGAAAATTGTTAGAAATAGTTTCTATAATAGTCAATTAAAAAAATCTATATATATGCATATATATGTATGTGTGTATATCAAATTCATCTTATTAACATATGTCATTACTCGTTTCAACTTCATTTATTAAAATAAATTAAAATATTTGTTAAAATGAAAACTACATCGGGACATTCGAAGGCTATGGCAGAATTAAAAATTATATCTTTATTTGCAACTAGATGATTCAATTCCATATTCTCAGTTTTACGTATTATTAATATAATTTAAAAGGATTTTATTAATCTTATGATTACGCATTGTATCATTAGAGAGAATAGTGTTAACATATTAACATATTAACATATTAATATATTAATATATAATATATTAAAGAGTTTATATTAATATATTATATATTATATTAAAAAGGTTATATTAATATATAATATGAGAATATATTAATATATAATATATACTTTATTAATATATAATATATACCTTTTATATTATCATACGCATTGTATCTTTAGAGAAGATGATATATATGTGTTAATATATAATATAATATTAATATATAATATGATATATATGTATTAATATATAATATAAGAGGATATATTAATATATAATATACTCTCTTATATTATCATACGCATTATATCATTAGAGAAGGTGATATATATGTGTTAATATATAATATAAGAAAGTATATTAATATATAATATACTCTTGTATTATTAGAGTAGGTGATGTTAAATTATTAACATTAATATATTAATATATAATATATTAAAGAGCGTGTTAATATATAATATAAGAGAGTATATTAATATATAATATGCTCTCTTATATTACAATACGTATTGTATCATTAGAGAAGATGATATATATGTGTCAATATATTAATATATAATATGATATATATGTATTAATACATAATATAAGAATGTATATTAATATATAATATACTCTCTTATATTATAAGCGCATTGTATCATTAGGAAAGGTGATATATATGTGTTAATATATAATATTAATATATAGTATATAATATATTATATATTAATATATAATATATCAAAAAGTGTGTAAAAGTTAGGAATCTTCAGCTTGTTTAAAGATTGTTGTACACCGATGGTGTATGTGCACGTTCACGACCAGTCGTGCAGATTGTCGTACGAAAGCTATTCCCGAGCTGTGACGCTATGACGAATATGGCGTCGTTTCCTGTGCGCAAGGTTATTTATTGCATGGTAAAACGAGCCTGTACCTGCACGACGAACCACCTCTTCGCCACAGGAGACTTTTTTTGGCACAGCGTGCAGGATCTCCAAGAAACGCGACGCACGATCATAATTATCCGTTTAATTACGCCACTGTTGCTGACTTCAAATGAAGTGGCACGAGAAACTCGTCCTTGGAAACGCATTCGGAAACGTCATGTTCCTTGAAACCTAACCTCGTTCGAAGTCGTCGTGAACGATGAGTTATTTCAAGTGGTATTTGCTATATTTCAGAGTTATTTAATTCTCTGCTACATCCAGGAGAATATTGTAACGAATTCGAATATTATAACAGGTTATCGAATTTTATTCAAATAGAGAAATTATCTACAATTGGTATGGCAATCTCTTCGTCATGCAGACAGTACTTGTGGTGGAATAAATCCTATAGGAAAATACATATATTTCAAAATTTGTGTAAATAATTAACGAAATAAAAAGTAGCGATTAAAAATTAATTAGACATATACACGTACTAGTATATATGTATTATGCGTATGAATTAATATCTATCTATACCACGCATTACGGAGGATATTAAAGACAATGATATGTACTAATTTATAACATAAACATGCTTTAGAAATTCCGGAAACCGCTCTCATATTTCTGATTGGTCATTCGACATGTTAAATACTTCTCAGATTCGTTTCACAATCATATTCAAATTCATATTTTTGTTTCATATCCTTTGTCGTTAAATGTTATAATCCTTCCAATCTTACTTTCTTTTTAGTAAAGAAAGATTTTTAATAATTCAGAAAAATCTTTAATCACATAATGTACTGAATGATCACAAAACTACTTAATAGTTTATAATAGATGGTCACAATGTAATACATGATCACAAAAATATAATATAATATAATAAAAGTAGTAGAATACAATACG
>CAJDYZ010010607.1:2472-12884 GCA_903986555.1 Heterotrigona itama | reverse complement strand
TTTTTTTTTAGATGTATACAATTATTACTATTATTATTATTATTATTATTATTATTATAAAAATGTATTGTATTGTGATTGAATGAGGGCATTGTGTATAAAATGAACAAAACGAACAATTATAAATGCAGTAGAAAGAAGAGTACTTTGAAAACGAATAGACAGAATAACTCAATAAAACGAGGAAAAAGGAATGGGCGCAGACCATTAATAAAGCCACATGAAACAGAAGAAGAGGCTATAATTCGAAGGTTCCACGATGCGCAAAGAATGGCAAGATTTCGAGCTAGAAAGAAGAAAGCTCTGGAGGAAGTGAGGCTATTTAAAACAGAATTAAACAGAAGAGATATTACATTCAAAACTATTGACTCCATTGTTGCCACGGAGACAATGGAACAATTTCAAACATATTTCCCTATACAAAACTCATCAATTGTATATTCAACTTGTAAACAAAGTAAATATTCCCAATTATTGAAAGTCATTAAAGAACTAGGGAGGGACATTAAATTAACATACGCTGATAGTAAAATTTCAATAGAGAGATTAAAACTAGGTATTATAAAAGCTAGGATGCTGATAAAGGAATGCTTAATGGAGACAGAAATTAATTTACAGCAGTAATTAGCAAAATATAAATAAATGTAACTTGTTATGATAAACTAAATAGATAAACTATCCTATTAAAATTTTATTTAAGTTTTGTGTAGAAATCAATGTTACAATATTACTATTTGGACAATTGTAACAGTCATGAATGTTATGTTTATAGATTTTTCTTCTATCAATAAATAGTAAAACAAAAAAAATTAAATTCACTGCTGAGTAGAACACAAATACTATGCAATATGATGATTAACAATAAAAGAAATTCATCAACATAGTAACAATAATACTCTATATAAATAATACATAAAAATTTGCTTCAGATATAAAAAACTAAAAATCTCCTTACTCAAATTAAATAAAATAAAATTCTTTAAGAGTAAAACACGTTACTCAGTTAAATTACTAACCTAAGCATATATAAATTCACAATAATAAATAAAAAAAATTATTTCAGATGTAAACAAGTAAAAACCTTGCTTAAATAATTAAATAAAATAATTAAATAAAATAACTTTTCAAAAGTAAAATTAAAATTCAATTACCTAAGTTCATATTGACGAATGCGGAAATAATAGAATCCAAAAGCGCTATTATTTTTACATAGTTAATTGTTCCAAAAAAGCCATTCAGTCATTCAATTATCATGGAATATTTGTAAAGTGCTTGGCAATGGAAGTTCATTAAAAAAATGAAGTATATATCTTCTCTCAGCAAATGACTGAGTCTCACCTTCGTCTCGTCTGGAAGAACCGAAAAAAAACAACTCGTCAAAACATTCTCATCTCTCAAAGAAAACCGGTCTTTCGAATTGCGAGAAAAGGATTTACCGTAAGTCGAACAATATATCCTTGATTTAAGAAAACACGATCGTAGTATTTTTGGTAATCGATGGAAAAAGAAGAGCCATATCGCATCGCTATTGGTAGAGACGGCCGGGCAATTCCGATCATCTTTGCGAATTCTTCGAAGACAATGTCGAGTATTTTAAGACGCTGTCGGTTTCGGTCAATTGTTTCGCGGCCTCTCAGGTCGTACACCTGTCCGTCGTGAAGTTGCAGACGGGAGTAGGAAGGGGTTATGGTCAATAAACGCAACCACGTCACACGCAGCCTATCGGCGACCCCGCTTGGCCCCTTAAAGTGGCTCCGAACGAAAATCTTACATGTCGGCCGATATTGCTTTTGTGCGTTTGTCTGTGATATATCTTAAGAAAAACCGTATCGATTCGCCTAGAAACAACAGCGGCGTATGCGTTTTACCATGAGGAAGATACTGTTGTGAAATGGGATCAGTTCAAGACGTGGTTTAGCCTCGCACCGGGTTAATCGTGCGTTTCAGTGAACTGACCGAATTGTATCCGCCATTGTTGTGATTGGTGAACGTTCCAGAGAAGACGGCGTTCTTAGATTGGCGCGCATGCGCGTCGCGCGCTACTTGACGACGCTCTTCTTTCGAATTTTGGTGAGACACACGCGCACACATACACATACACACACAAAATCGACGCGCAGGGGCACAGGTAGCCGAGAGCACTCACACGCATGATGACAACAGCTACGTGCACACGTATTTCGAAAACAGTGTCCGACCGTTTGATTTTTGCGCACGTGCTGTGTGAAATATTTTTCGAGCTTGACGACCCGCGTCTTTTTTAGATTAGGTCCGATTAATATTTGCATAGATCGTTTTCTACACAGTAAATGAACGAAGAGTGTTTCGAGAGAGAGATCGTCCAAATTGATATCCTTTTATTTCCTAGTGACAAAAAAATTTTTGCCGTTGAACCTGTTTCTGTGCAATGTTTATAAATATTACAAACGTTTATTAAAGGCCGCGACATTGTAGTATTCAAACGCAAAGGAATAAGTGACAAGAATATTTATTACGCTTGAGAATATGTAAATGGAGCATTTTTATCTTCATAGATAGACGTTTAGTCAGAAATATATTCTAACCAATTTCACATGGTTTCTTTTTTTCATTGCAGGTAATTTCCAAAGTGAAGGAAAAAGATTACTTTGTATAAGATTATTTTATATGAAGAAATATGTAAGAACAGTTAGTGTAAACATTGAAAAAAGGGCAAAATTAATCAAGGTTAACCAATAACGCATGCACAGAGTATATTTTCTGAAAAGTTTGGCATTTGAAATTGATAAAAATGACAGGCTACACAGATGATAACACCCATACTATGCGTAGTTGCATGTTATGCCTAAGGCTAAGAAGAAATCTTACCTCAAAAAGGTAAGAGAAATGCGTGAATATAGACGACAAAAGTTGAGAGAAGAAACGTTCGAGGAACGCGCCATTAGATTATACACTGCTGCTGAGAGAATGAAGAACGCCAGAGCAAAGGAGACGGAAGAGCAGGCAGCAATAAGAAGAATGCAGGAAGCTCAACGTATGGCCAGGCATCGTGCTAAAAAGAAGCGTTGCTTAGATGAAAATTTAGCAAGAGAAATTTCAAAGATTGCTGAACTGTCAAAAATACCAGATGCAGCTGCGATAGCCCAAATGTCAGAGATGAATATGAACAAGATTTCAGCTGAATTGAAACAGATGATGGAAAGGGGGAAAGTACCAGAACACATAGTTCAAATGGCTCAACTTGCTGAATTCAGCAAAATGACTGAATTGAATAAAATGTCTCAGGATATGGCTAAGAGATACGAGATGGAAAAGATGGCAGAATATGCCAAAACAACAGAGTACATAAAGATGCAAGAAATTGCAAAAATGTCGGAGATTGCCAAGATGAACGAAATGGTGAAGCTCTCAGAAATCGCCAAATACAATGATATCACAAAAATTAACGAAATTGCGAAGATGAACGAAATGATGAAAATGTCGCAAATGGCGAAAATTAACGAAGTTCAAAGAATGAACGAAATAGCTAAACTCAACGAAATGGTAAAAATGACGGAAATGGCGAAATATAATAACGATATAACGAAATTAAATGAAATTGCGCAAATTAATGAGATGGCTAAAGAAATTGCAAAGATGAATGAAAAGACGAAAATGAACGAGATGATCAAAATGGCAAATATGCAAAATGACATCACGAAGATGCCTGAATATTCGAAAATGGCAGAGATGGCAAAATTAACAGAATTGGCTAAATTAAATGAAATAACAATAACGAAACTAAACGATCCACCACCACCACCAAAAGTACCAGAAATTCCACGAATCCCTGAACCTGTGATCACTGTGCCAAATCCAAGAAATTTGCAAAACGTTCAAACCGTTCAAGTAGCACAGGCTAGCCCGTCTAGTACAATAAACTTCCCTACTGTGCCTGGTCAGGGTAAATATGCTCAGTTACTGGTTATTATCGAAGAGCTTGGTAGAGACATTCGTCTTTCTTATGCTGGAAGTCGTAGCGCAGCTGAACGCCTGAAGATGGGAATTCAGCATGCTAGAATTCTTGTAAGAGAATGTCTATTGGAAACGGAACACAACGCACGGCAATGATCTGCCGATATACTTAGCAATTAGATTTTTAGTCGATTATTTTACAAAAAGTAATACTATGTACATTGTATGAAGTACAGCAGTATATTTTAAAGGGAGTGTCTTAGCATCCACAAAAATGTGCATATACACAATAACAATTATTATTTCATATTTTATACGATTTTACTAGTTTGTATGTTTAATAAGAAGAAAGTGGAAGCAGCTAATTATTTTAAACAATGGAAAGATTGAGAAAGTAATAGCTGTACACCTTAAAATCACTTTCAATAACTAATAAAATGACTTAAAATATGCACTTTTGTGGATGCCTAAAGAAAATTAATCAATCAATAGCGCATAATATGGGATATAAATTAAACGCGATGAAAAAAATTTGTTCTTCGTTTTAGTTCATTATTTTTTATTAAGAAGAATGTAAAAATGACCATTTTCTACACAAATTATAAAGGAATTATCCCTTCCTATTAAGTTTTCGAATAGCGATTAGAAAATGTAATATTAGGCAGAGACGATTTACACTGTGAAGAGCCTTCATTTATATTTTCTAAGAAAAGTTTATTATTGCATTTTTTGGTTAAAACAATGGGTAACCACCTAGTGACTACCTACGGTATACATGCAAGAGAAAAAAATTGATCAAACAAAATGTACCTATGGAAAGTATAATCCTTGAATATTATTGACTACAAGGTATAACTAAATAAAAAAAAAAAACAGTTTTGTACAATATTGTGTATTGATTTTATACCCTTAAATTGAATTTGTATGTTCGTAACAGGACATTTGAATTTAGTGCTACATATTGCTGTAGTTCTCAGTTTCTCCGTGAAGCGCTGTTTAAATTTCAGATACGAGCACATGTACGTTGTTCTGCGAACAAAAGCGGTGGAACATTGAAATCAATAGATTTAAGAATTTATTGAGCATTACGCTCAATTTTTATTTCTATATATTTATTTGCCGCGTAAAATTTTACTAGTCTATTCACTAAGGTGAGTTTCATATAAAATGCAAGCTATAATTACATGTTTAATTATAAAAGGTTATATGTATATTTATTTTTATCTTATTGCTTTTATACTAAAGTCTTTTCGCATGATTTCCTTCAATTTCATACATTATACTTTTTTGCACATTTATTTCTGTTTCATCATTAAAAATGAACATTTTTTGCGAAGTGTAATTAATACATTATAATGTCGTCCTGTGTGCTATCTAGCTTATTATAACTAGCGTGTACAAGTCATAAATTATTTGTTAGGATATTTATTTAAAAAAAAAGACAGCTACAAGATGGAAGAAGAACGAGGAAATGTAGAAGTTTCAACAAAGGTTACAGAGCCATTACTCGGTGTACCAAACCCAAGAGCCCTACAACAAACTGTTCCTTCTGTACCTGGTCAATCAAAATATATACAACTGCTTAATGTCATAGAAGAACTTGGCCACGAGGTTAGACCTACCTATGCTGGCAGTCGTACTTCTATAGAAAAAATTAAGCGTGGTATTGTACATGCACGTATCTTAGTTAGGGAATGTTTAGTTGAAACTGAGAAAAGTGCTCGTCAGTGAAACAGAAATTTTTAATAATTTTACATGTAATGATGTGCAACTAAGGTATCTAACTATAGCACAAAACAACTTATGAAATGTTTAGTTAAAACTGAGAAAAGTGCTCGTCAGTGAAACAGAAGTTTTTAATAATTTTACATGTAACGATGTGCAACTAAGGTATCTAACTATAGCACAAAACAACATATTTTTTTGTCAAAGATATGCATGTTAAAGAATGAAAGAATCAATTTATCTACCTCAAACGTTAAATTATAATTGCAAAAAAGGATTATTAAATTATATAATAGTCATTAACGTAGAATATAATTTTAATGATTTTTTAAAAAATTCATTTTTATACTATATATACGTAATGATATATACGCAATAATGTATTCATTATGTATTTATTTTATATGGTAAAAAATTATTTATTTGTTTTTACACCACCAAAGAGAGTACAATGAAAGTAGTTTATTAATTACAAGTGTTAGGATGTTAATTTTAAATAATGAATACATAGTATTCTACAAAAATTATTCTTTTATATATGACCACTAATGATAACGACTGATTATTAAAATATATCTAGTAACACATTTTATCAGAGTTAAAAGTAAGGAATAGGTGCCATTAATTCCATATGATAATTTCAAAGTGAAATTTTAAATTTCATTATTGATAGTACAAATTATATTATACTCAAATACAATGACGGTAAATAGGAACTGATGAAACCAAGTTACGAAGAACCAATATAGTATTAAATCTCAACAGTATATATTTAGGATAAGATTTCTATAATTATATCGTGATATACTTAAATGACTACATATTATGGATGTATTTAAAGTGAGAAGATGAAAAGTTCCTATACATATAAATGCTCACAGGTATATGAATTTATTATCTATAAGAAATGACGATCATATCTTGTTCCTAAAAATTAATTATGATATGATCTCAATGGCAACACACTCAAATCAAAAAGTACAAGTTATATGTATGTGAAGTTTTTAATACAAATGGATAGATCAATAGAGTTTTTCACAAATGTTCATTGAAAGCGTTTATTAATATTTAACTGAAATTAACGTCATATCAAATGTCTTCAGATTAATCCTTATCTTTAATACAAAGTAACAATAATAAATTTAATTGAAAATAGCAATATGCAAATGTAATTGTGTGCAAGTTTAAAAATTCTGAATTTGTAATAATTTAAATATATTGTACATCGTATTTATATATGATTTTCATTAATTGTAACATTTATATAAATAAAGATTTTTTCATGTGAAACCCACGATGCTTCCCATAAGATAATCTTTGTAATTTAGAACTTAAAATGCCTGAGAACTTTAAATTCACTTTCATTTCGTGTTACAGATTACGCAAAGTCAAGTATGTTCCATACTTTGGATATTTTCGATACAGAATTTTGTGCCGATTCGGTTGAATGGTGCCCGATAGATTTCTCCAGAGATATATTTGTTTGTGGAACGTATCAATTAATGAAAGAAAATTTAACGTCAAACGTTTCGTCAAAACGTTTAGGAAGAATTTATTTATTTCAAACTGTACGAAACGGACGTTTAGTGTTGCTGCAAGTATTAGAAGTACCTGCTGTATTGGACATGAAATGGGCGCCTGTTACATTTCAAAATAAAATCTTGCTCGGTGTTGCAAACTCTTTAGGGTACTTACAAATTTATCAACTTAAGAATGACGATGAAAACAAAAGCTTGGACTTATTAATACAAAAGAGAATTGCTGATAAAGATGAGGTACTTGCATTATCTTTAGATTGGTGCACCGGAAGATTGGTCAATGAAATTAATTTAAAAATAGTGGTTAGCGATTCGAAAGGTTTCGTATCATTGTTCGAATTAAATGAAAATGAACTTAATAAAATTAATTCATGGTCTGCGCATGGATTCGAAGCGTGGATCGCAGCTTTTGACTATTGGGACACAAATATGATATACAGCGGTATGAAACTAAGTGAAATTGAAACTTATTTAAAAAAAAAACATTAATAATTATATTGTATATGTTTAAGGTGGTGATGACTGTAAATTTCAATGTATCGATACGAGAGTCGGAATTTGTGCTTCAAATAAAGTTCATGGCGCAGGTGTTACCAGTATTCATAGTAACGCAACGAGAGAATTTTTAGTATCATCTGGAAGGTGCTGTATTCGAGTACAGCAAAAGCGTTTTCATCTGAACTCATTTGCAATAAAATTCTCATGATGTTTCAGTTACGATGAAATATTGAGATTATGGGACACGAGAAAGTTGAGACAGCCAATTTCAGACATTAATCTCGGTGGCGGTGTTTGGCGTTTGAAATGGGATCCCTTCGAACGTAAACATTTGTTAGCAGCTTGCATGTATGGTGGATTTAGAATCGTCGATTGCGAAAATACAGGAATACCGTCTGTTGTTGACGAATATAACGAACACGAAAGTATAGCATATGGGTGCGATTGGTGTTTTTTGAATAGCAAAGAAATATCAGAACAAATACTTGAGAAAGAAACGCAGAATGCATTTTTAATAACTACTTGTTCCTTCTACGACCACGTTCTAAAATTATCCGCGTTACATTTAAAGAGTAACTGAAGAATTTTCAATAAAAAAAAGGAATAAAATTTTATATATCTATAAAAGGTAATTTTTCATTGCAATTGTAATAAATTCTTTCTTTTATTCTTTTCTATACACCTGTATCAATGTTTGTGCATACACCAATCATTTTCCAGTGCATTATTTGTCACATACAGCTAAGAAAAGAATGAAATAATTCCTTTATTTATAGATCTCGTTGGAATTAATTTGTCCTTTTTAATCTTTAATTTAATATTTTAGCTAAAATACATAGTTAAATTTGTTTTCACCCAAGTTGGTTTTATAGTTGGGTTAGGGCTAATTTTTACAAAAAAAAAAAATAAGACGTAGAATCAACTGTTATATTAAAAAAAAATTAGCAATTTAAATGACGAATTGAATTTTATTTTCTAACAGGTTAAATTTCAAGAATATCGAGGCATGCGCAGAAAAAATTGGAAGGATCGCGTGGCGTCGTGTCGCGCTGTTCGATGGACGTGAAATGGTTTCGCAAGTCGCAGGAAGATGGCAATGTGGCTGTGCGAGCTGCATTTCGCCGCGGCCAGTTCGATAAAAATCAGTCGTTCGCAGGGGCTGTTTTGGCGTGGTGTCAGTGCTGTGATTTCTGTGTGACGAGTTCGCGCTCAGTTCCGCGGTGAATTGTCAGTGATCGGTCTCGGTAAGTAGATTCCCGGTTTCACTTTGAAATTCCTAGTTTTCTACGCTCGTCGCTGTAACCATATTGGCATCGTAAATTTTTCTTCGGTTCGGCTAGTAAAATCAGCTGTGGTCCGGTGCACATCCTGTCCCTGCGGAATGACCTAGAAAAGATTTGGCGCGTATCCTTGCAAAAATGTTTGACTCCCGCCTCGCGTGTCAAATATCGAGGAAGTTCACCGAATCAAGGTTAGAACGTATCGTTTGAACCGTGGATACGTTCGTAGGGAGAAGAAAACGACGGTTTGATTCCCCGGTCGTTAGGCGACAGGCCGCTTTAGGCGAATTTAATCGAGTTTCGAGACCGTCGTTGGTCCATCGATTCATTAGCGAGTTCGTCCGAAAACCGTGATTACTCGACCAGCCCTTTCCCTCTTTTGAAGCTTCTCATTCGGAAAACCTCTGTCACTGGAATACAGTAGTAATGGTTCGAGTAATAAATTTAAACTTGTTTGTACGTATGTACAATAATTTGAGAAACTTTCGGTGGAAATTTGTCACGATCGAACAAAATTGAAGAAATTTCTATCACAATATTTTTGTTCGAACGATTGCGTTGAAATTCTAGAACGTTTATAATGCTATCGTGATGCAGTTTAACCAATTGTTTTTGGGTGGGGTGAATCCATGAATTGAAGCCAACCATTATCAATGATTACAAATGATTTCGGATTTAAAATTATTATCGTGTGAAATGTAAATTGGTATCTCTTATTTCTGCATAGAATTTAACATTTTCTTTCTGTTTCGAGTGCACGAGTGAATCAAGTTTGACAGTTATGCTTCTCGGCAGATAGTATTGTGGAAGTTACTCGACGGCGTATTAATTATTCTCCGCAGCTTCTGATCATTAACTTAAATGTAATCTAACGGTCGTCGTTCTTCAACGTTTTTCTTTTCATTCCTTTACTCTCGACGAATAGAATTCAATCAGGTAAACTGTTCTCACACTAGCGAGCATTAGTATCTGATGTTATTTTTCTATATCGTATGTCTTGTTTTTCCAAAATATCGGAATCTCTAGTCTCAAGTATGTAATTATTTCAATTATCAGTAAATTTATTCAGTTACATCGAGAGGTTAAATTCATCGTATATATGGTCATTAATCATGCAAATTGTAGAATCTGCTCGTAGATCGTTCCTTGTTTCAGAAATGTCAGAACTTTTTTTGCAAGTTTTTTTTCTTTTTATTCTAGCTCTGCATTGGATATATTGATTAGGTCTTGTTATCATTGTCGTTTAATTTTATTAAAAAGATGCTGGTCAGAGTGAGATAAAAATACAGCTCGTTATTTAGCAGTTCGTCATTCTTCGAAGTGTAATTAAATAATAGTGCAATTGAAAGAAATGATCGATTCGCAATTTTTCGTAGAAATCTTACAAAACTCATATCGTTGCGTTTTTCAAATATTTTCAGTGATATATTTCGTTTTC
>CAJDYZ010010605.1:12114-23074 GCA_903986555.1 Heterotrigona itama | reverse complement strand
CAGAGACGATAAATGAAAATTAATATCTATCTGGTATTCACATATATTCTGAAGAGTCTTTTTTAACGTTAGGATCGTTGATCGAACTAAAATATACACGTGGTAAAAGGAATTCGTGCTCACTCACAACATTGAATTATTTCAACTAAAGATATATCAACGATGATAGCGCACGCGACGTGGCCGAAGGTTATTACGGTGCTTCGCCAAGATTATGTATGCGAATAGGACGTAGTTTTTTACGGCAATATATACTACAAGATTGTGTTACCTGTTATATCACATGGTACGTGATCAACGTGTAAACAAAACGAAACTCGAAATCTACTCGAACCACGTTCACCTAACGTCGTCTAACATGCTTGTTTAACCCAATAATGACCGAGCAATATTTTACCATAATTATACTACACATTTATTATGAATTTTACATGAAAAATCCGGTAATGCATGGAGTATGTATAATATAGAGAAATATCTGAAATGTATGTCAATCATTATGTGACATTCAATAAGTGAAATAAATTTCTGCAATCGACCGCAAAAATTCGTAATTTAATGATAATATTGTAACACTCGAATGTTTCGCAAAATTATGGGAATTATTGAATTAGAATTATAGAATTATAAAAAATGATGACTCAGTGCTGTAAATTAAAATATAATGGTATAATAGTACATTTTAATAAATAAATTGACAGACAAAATATAATATAATTGACAGATTGCAAATAATACAATACGATTTTGTATCACTTTGATTTTAACTTTAATTTTAATTATGAATAGTTCATGTCATAGTCAAAGACATGTCATACGTAATTTTCATCAAAAAGCCAGAATTGAATTACAATTTTTTTTTAACTATTATTTTAGAAGATTTTGGAATATTTTCGACAAAGAGATTGTAATCACAGAAGTGATTATGTCAAATATTGACAACTTCGATGTTCAATGTACATTTACTACATGCATTTAAACATATACAAATACCATTTATGGGTATATGATATTGTGTGTGTTATATATCTATAAGCTACATAGAAATTATAAAAATATTTAACATTCAGTAGAACAATCTATAATTTCGTATCAATTTAATCATACTGTAAGTATGACCGTTCATGCAAATTTAAATTCTTATATATACGATTAAAGAAATATTATAGAAATCTAAATAGCGATGATTTTTATACTTCAAACTACGAGTATTATGCTCTAGATATTTTATATATTTTTACGCATATGTACTTTTCATGAAATTTGCAAATTTGCATTACGCAGCATGAAATTTTGAAATATTTTATACAATACGCATGATATACAGGTATAAAAGTTGCAAGTGTTGAAATAACTTTCGTGAGCCAGAAGATAAAACAAAATTACTGTCACAGCCGTGTACACGTGTACACGTAGATCATCGCAACTATCACATAATAACTACAATCGCGCGTTTCCTTTTAGAATTATACAGAACTCGCGCCACGTGGACTGTTGTCTTTCCCATTGATTCACGATTTTTCAAAAAGAAAAAAAAGAAAAAGGAAAAACACACGGGTGAACAATTTGCTCGCGGTTTGTTCCTCTGCGCGATGAGGGAACTAAAAGTTTTTGCAAAAGAAGGCATTTTTAATGACAATTTCCGTATACTGACGTCGCATCGGTTACGCTTCAGAGACACGAACGTTCAGCAATCAAGCAATTACGATCGTGGAAAATAGCAACTATAAGGTGTTCACGATTCTCGCTAATGTTCATGACAACAGGAATACGTTTAAGTGATCGTATCTGAGGAAGCCGTGCGGTTTTAGCTGACTATTCACTGTAAGATTTACTATGTTAGCAAAGAAATATAATACGATAATTCTGATATTATACGATAGTATTTGAGCACGTATGTACTGCTGAATTGTTTTTTTATGGTGAAGAATGTATTGAAATTGTTTTCTATATACACACGTGTATAACCAAATTATTCTAAAATAATAAAAGATATAATATAATAATTTCAATATGCTAGATGGTTAAATTAAAATATTCTGTTTCGTGCAAATCAATTACTTTATAAATTTATAATCTTGCGATATTATACATTAAATTAATACTTATAGTATGATATATTTATTCTTATTTATTATATATACTAACATGTTTTCTATAAAATATAATACACAAAAGAATAATACATTTTCAATAGTATATTGTTGTTATATTACTATATATATATAATAATAATAATTTCATGCATAATGCAACATTCAAAAAATTGGTAAAAACAAGAAAGAATATTTTAATTTAAACATTTATCATGTTTTTGGCACTTGAGCAAGCTGAAAAGTGATATTTAATAAGTTAAATTAAAGTTCAGTAAAAAAAAATATTCCAGATAAATCTATTAATTGCATAAATGTTTATTGTTTGAAAACATGTTAAATATTCTGTCTCGAATAAGTAATCTCTCAAACGTATTGACATTTATTCAACTGAAACTTATCGACTTCACTTATCAAACATTCTTATCTCTTCATTAACATGCTTGTTAACTTCGTTTTCCTTCATTCTTCCATTCTTTCGTCGTTCTTTCATTCTTTCGTCATTCGTTTATCATTTTAAATGTTTTTTTTTTTTCCCCATACGCATTACGCGAAATCGCATGAATGCAGTTTCATGTTTGAATTCCTAACTAGCTGACGATAGAACCTAATGACTGTCGGAGAATGGATAGCAATAAAAAAAATTCCAACGATAAATACCACGATGATAAATATAAAACAAGTGCATGTGAATTAAAAATAGCCGTAACTTGAAGCATCTATTCTTCCATGTTTCGATAAATTATCAATAATTAAGGAATTGAGTGGAATCGAAAGAACGCTGTAAGTGCCATTTTGAAGAAAAAGAACTTTCTGCTTAAAATGATTGTTTGATGTGGAGGTCGATATCAGTAAATATGATAGCAGTATCGGAACAATCTATACAATTTTCTGTATTATGTAATTGTATGTATACCTAAATTAGGCCAATGTGTTACTGCTCGTTGCTAGTTACGTGACCATTTTTGACGAATAGCAATATATATAATATATATAAATAGCAATATTAATGTTTCAATTATTTCAAGAGTGATCAAATGTTTTGATTTTTCAGGGTTTGTCCTTATTTTTGATTCGATATCCCAATGTCACTTAGATGTATTTATTTTTGGACCTAACGTCAAATATTCACAATTTCTAGCCTTCATTTACTATTTGCAACTGTTGCAGTTTTCTAACTTGATATTGTAAATACGTCTTTCTTTTTCTTTTTTCTTCTTTTTCTTTAATTTTAAAATTCTGTGTCCCTCTCGATTTTCAGTTATATCAATTTGGTCACTCTAATCAAGGGATACTAATCTCTTCATAATCATCTTCTCTTGAAATATAAAATTCTTCTTACTGTCAATTAATGGATCTTTGAAATATTAACCCTGTTGCGGACCTCGAATTTTTAAATTTCAATGTTATATTCAGCTTTGCAAATGAAAAGGATTTACGATATTTTAAGAAGAAGTTTAAGATAAAACTTAATCGAGGAATCATGTATATTGGTAAGAATTTTTTTGTATTTCATTTAAACTTGAGATGTTTTTTAATTTTAGAGAAATTTTAGAGAAAGTGAATCAAAAATGATCGCAGCAGGGTTAAACTAAGAATATTATAAAGTTATATAAAATAGTGTAGTCTATAAGTAATAAATAAGTTTTGTGAGATTTGATAAAAAATAAGTAAATAAGTCAGTAAACTTAAAAATGAAGCTATTTTTGACACTTACAGCCTTATTATTTCCACTTTTTAATTATTGTTATAACTTTCATTATAATTCCTATTAGGAAATAATTGTTACATAATTCGTTTTATGTAATATATTCTTATATTTTTTATTTTAAATATTTCAAACATTTTTAAACATTTTAAAAAATTATTGGATAATTAGTGAAACGTTACATTGTAAATTTCACTAAATCGTCAAACAACTTAAATTACAAAAGAACGTCAGAATATATCTTCATCGAGTCATAATTACATATTACACTGCGGATATTTATGTGTTTATTTTTTTTTTTAATATTAAAA
Organism: Heterotrigona itama; assembly: GCA_903986555.1. Taxonomy (NCBI): domain Eukaryota; kingdom Metazoa; phylum Arthropoda; class Insecta; order Hymenoptera; family Apidae; genus Heterotrigona; species Heterotrigona itama. The sequence goes on along the minus strand of CAJDYZ010010605.1, from coordinate 18,962 downwards.
CGCGCAGAATGTACTAATAATATACAATAATGCAATACAAAAATATAAAAAATATTCAAAGATAGTAAAATATCCAAGAAATACCTGCTCAGGTTCTGTCTTTTTAATTCTACTCTTAAAGCATGAGTTCAATCTAACAAGGAGGAAATAATTTAAAATATGAATTAAACATCTAAAGTTCTATTTCTTTGAGTCTATTCGTAAAATGCATCTGTATGAAAATGAAAAATTTAACGAAATAAAATACGAACGGAACATCCAGTTTCAATGAAAGAAATATCTGCTGAAGTTCTATTTCTTCTCTTCGTGGATTCCATTTATTCGTATAAATATGAAATAATAAGTAATGATAATAAAATAAGAATCGAACATCTAGAACGAGCAAACGTTGAATTCCATCATTCGTAAAAGTAGAAATTCCCGTGAATACTATACGCATGCTTTCAATGGGAAATACAACGTAAGGAAATTGATATCACTTACAACTTCTGCGTCCATAATCCTGCCAACTGGAAATGGATCCTCGACTCATGTGAACTTGAGCTTCCGGTGCTGATACGATTTGAAAACGCGTACGATCGCGCGCGATAGGACGACACGTAAAAAAAAAAAAGAAGAAGAAGAAGAAGAAGAAGAAGAGATCAGTCACGTGGTGACGAGGAGAGGAAGATCCAAGCAGCGAAAAAGATTCTTCTCGAAAATTGGCAAGTTTTTACGTCCACGGTAGCGCACCTATCTCGTTCGCACAGGTGCAACGCAATGCAATTAGTCGTTCTACCTACAATGCAATGACGACGACGATGCTGGCCAACACTCTGAATGCACGTTGTGCCCCCACTTTTTTTCAATCGTTGCCACGGAATCGCTCTATTCTTTCAGCCGTCTGTGTAATCTTTCCTTGCTTTTCTTGTTTCCCATTTAGTCGCGTTATACCGCGTTGCACGGCTACCTCCGAACGCGGCAAAAAGCACGTCTCAAACTGGAAATTGTGACACGCTGACAAAAGAAGTTGAGAAACAGTGGATTAGCAATTTGAATGTCTTTCGGGGTTTTTCGGGACAATGTTTTAGAAAGGTTTTGTTCGTTACAATTGACGAAAGTTGCCCGATATAGCTGGAGAAGTTTCGGAGATTTCAAACTCGCTGTTTTTTAATCTTAGATGCTTGTTAATATATTTTTTAAGATATGATTAAGATTATCTATTTATTATCGAAAGATTATTCATTTGATAGATGTTTTTCGTTCTAATATTAATTGGTGTTTAATATCATTTAGTAGATGTTTTTAGTAAAATTATAGTGATATTTAGTTTTACTGAATTTAGTCAATTTACTTCGACTAATTTATTTTATTTCTTTTGAATTTATTTGTATCATTTCATTTTATTTACTAAATCTATGATAACTTTTGCTACTTTATATTAACTCATTTCAAAAGCAAGTCATAAACAACGATGTCGTCTAAAATCTTGTAAATTTGCTCCTGGCATACGATAGTCTTTGACCTATATTCTTTTTTACATCTTGAAAAATAATGCAAGCTTCCTTCATCGAATGCATTCTACAGCTATATACACGTTTCACAACACTTTAATTTTCTGGATAAAATTTCTTTTAAATTAAATGCTGAACTGAATCTAATTAATGGATTTATATAGACAGACCGTGGACTTCCATGGACGCTTATGGCAAATTTGAAACTGCAAAAATGGACAGAATATGAAAGAATATACGAAATATTTGTGATATTTCGTTTTAAAATATTTAATGAATAAAGTATATTTTTAGATTGAAAATCGAAATTTGCATAAACATACATTATTACATATTATATTATTATATATAATACATTATAAATATATTAAATAAAAAAAACTCGTATAGATTTTTACAACAAAATTGTCCTCTGTTAAATAATGTTTAAAAAAACTAAATATTACTGCGTTATATTATATTTTATCACTGGGTAACTACATCATTTTGGATAGTTATATATATTTATTTTTGCATACGATTATGTATTTTGTAAATTTTTACATTCATAAATTTTCCATGAATGCACGAACATTTTAGTCTAGTTATAAATATAACTATAATAAGTAGAGTAACAAAGTAATATAAAGAATACATTGTCAAATTAATAAACCAAGTGAAATAACTAAACCTACGAGTTACCTTTTCAAATAATTACAACATTTAATTGTCTAATAAAATATAAACAACATTTCATGTAATAAAAATACAAACGGTAATTTCACGTACAGAATGTTATATTTATTCAGTAGAAAAGATAAAATCACGTGATTGAATGATTAGAATGATTGTTACTACTATTAAACTGGATTCGTAAGCCAATCAATATAAGTCATTTTTTTTATTAAAAATCACTTGCACCGTGCAAGTATATTTTTCTTATCAAAATCTTCAGTTCATGGAACAGTTTAGTTATAATATAATAATTAGTATATTATAATGACTAATGTTTACACTTTTAATAACACAAAGATATTTGTTTGGCATAAATTATTTCTAATGAGAGATAGCTGACATTGATTAGCTCCTGAGCTCAAATAATTTTCAAAATTTCTAATGCTTTGGAAGAAGATTAAATCTTCTTTAATTCAAAATTAATTCACACTCAACCCGAGTTATCTATAATCCATCTATGTGTCACATTTCTCTTATAAAATGCGCAAGATGACGACATAAGATTGGACATCCATACCTGAAAGTAGTTTGAACAAAAATTTAAACAATTTTTCGTTAAAACAAAAGAATTTGCAAATTCAGTCTCATTCGTATTTCCGTCGTAGGTATTAATTTCTTGCTACTACATCAATTTAGATTTATAACAAGGAAACAAAATTAAGTTGAGAAAAATAAGAAGCGGATATTGCTCGTTAAGTCGAAAGTTTTAACAAATACGCCTGATGGACACACAGACTTTCCTTATTCATCAACGTAATTTATTTGCAGCGTCGCACATTGCAAACACAAACAACAATCTGCATACAGCATGGCACGCGGGCCAGTTGAACTAGATTGAAGTAATTAGATCGAAATCATAGGACTTGACCGAGTCAAAAGAAACCGACACGGGGGGCCTGGCCCGCAAAAGTCGAAGGGAAGATCAAGTCGTGGACACGATCGACGCGAGTGGCCTGGCTGGCCTACAAACGCTAGCAAGGAAAACCTCCACCACACAAAAACACGGTGCTATCAATTCCAATTGACACCGAATCGGAAACACGCGCGCCGGTGACCACCACGGACCAGAAGGCCTGAATTGCTCGGGCTTTTCAAACATTAAACGAATACACAATGGTTTCTAGTGAGGAGAATCAGTGACAGAGTCACTCAGAGAGGAGGTGGAGGAGCGCTGGAGGATTCACAAAGTAGCTTGTGGCATCTCAATTTCCATTGATGCCTTCGCGATTGGCCATTGACGTCCGTCACCGACGGTTACCGACCGTGATTAGGCCCTTTTGTGACGTCTGTCCGATGGAATTGGATAATGGACGATTCACCGATTACGCGGCTAAGTGGATCTAAGCGCTTTGAATCCGTGCTTCGGACACCAATCCGATGCCACGGGCTATCTCTGTCACGTGGTCGTTCAACGTTTCATCCTCCACGCGCTCCGTTACCATTTCTTCTCTTCCCTTTTCTTTTCTCTTTTTGTCCTTTTTTTTTTCTTCTTCTTCTTCTTCTTCCTCTTCTTCTTCCTTTTCGTTTCGCGTGCACGCACGCAACGTATTTTGTTTTGTTTCGTTTCGTTTCGTTTCGTTTCGTTGTCCAAGTGGTTTCGTGATCCGATACGAGCTGGCTGGTCCCAGTTGGAAAGAACGGGAAAAGCTGGAGGGCAGTTGGCCAACGACTGCGTTCGGACGCGGTCCTTTCGCATTCGCAATAGGGACATACTTGGGCCGGTGGTGTCAAGGTCAAACGACAGCTTCGTATCGAAGCGGTCGTAAGCGACGATACCTCGAAATAGGCGTGTTACATCAGTTAGATCGTTGTCCACCGCATGCAAGTACGGACGTGTTGGATAAGGATCGCCAAGTAAGTTCGCCGCGTGAGGCATCGGTGCCATTGCGAGACGCTAAGTATTGGAACGATATATACTGTGTAGTTCGATTATTATTCGCTATCGATACAAGTGTCTCGAGAAACCCATGCATCCCGTGATATTAATTATACGAACCGATAAAATGGAACACGAGGTCTGCGTGCTCGGACGGTGACGGACGAGGAGTACAAATGAAAAATTGCCGATGTCTTAGAGGCTGTTAGAGAACTGGACTGCGGATTTCTATGCACTTGTGGAGAATTTGCACTGTATTCTGCTGAAAATGCATAAAAATTTTTTATATACATATTTCTTTCATATTCTGCACAGGGTCCATTTTTCAATTTATTTTGAATTAAAAGAGATAAAAGTATGAACATCCGTAGTCCAGTAATCCTTTATGAAAAAAGAAAACAAGTTGTCCTAGTGTTAAACAATCCACTTGGTCTCGTTTAACACTAGAACTAGCAAAATGGTCAAAATTACCAATACATAATCCATCGGAGAAACTTTGTAAACTGACAACTGCCGAATGACCTTTCGTAAAATATATGAACAAAAGTTTCTATCCTTTATTTTATTACAAACTTTTACGAATTTCTTTGAAACAAGTTTTATATTTTAATCTATTCTAGTATTAAAGTATGATATAAAATATAATAGATAGTTTTAAGCGTGAAGCTTCTATTTTGTCAGTTTTGAAAACTGACGTTTTTAACACTAGAATTATCCAAGTGATCAAAATCACCAATTTATAATTTTTGTTAGAAATTTTACAGACGTAAAACACTGTACTTTTGGAGACCTGAATGATTATTCGTAAAGTGTATGAATAAAATCTTACGTTCCCTATTATAAAGATTCGTTATTTTCTTGATTTAATGTCTCTGATGGAAATTTTAGAATTTAGTTCTACTGTTAATACATTCAAGACGGACCTTTCAACCTCACAGTTTGAAGAAAAAAATTTTTCCTTCCTTACAATTTATTCTTTACATGTTATTATATGTTCTTAGTATTGATATATTATTATTAAACTGCGAATTTTGATGTATTTATAAGACACTTTCAACTGTGAAATTTCACATGATACACAACGAAGAGAGATATAGTTTTTTTTTTAACAATATTTAGTGCGCAAAACAATTTTCTATCTTTTCGGCTCTTTGTTATATTCTCAAAATTATTGTAACCTTCGAGGTATAAAATACTATTGTATTTGTCTGAAGAGGTAAAGTTTGTATGGGAAAATAAAATTAGCAATCTTAATTTAATTCACAAACACGAAATATTTCATTGTTTTTAAAATACTGTCGAATTCCTGTCTCGAAATTTTACTTTTTCTATGAAGAATTTAAAAAATTTTAATCTTAATTATCTGCTGAATTTCGATCTATTTGTTAATTAAGATCCTACCGTATTTAAAACTATAACGTGGAAATTTTATCGAAATTTCCTCCCAGCATTCGGTCTAACGTTCTAGCATTACTGAAATATTAATTAATATAATATGAAATATTAGTTAATATTTAATTAAATAATTTCTGAACGAAGTAATCCAGTTTCGTTTGTATAACAGGCTGAAATTCAACTAAATAACTAATTTTAAACTCTGCAGAAGAACCATGAGGTGGATAGCAGCTGTCGCTGGCTTTTTCCTGATCTTCATCTCTCCACAGGATACCGAAGCCCGTGTAAGTAAAATTACTTCAAAGTTATTTAAAATTTAAGAGTCCTAAGGTGAGTAATTCTTTTACATTCATTATGAACATACACTCCAAATCAAAAGTTTGAAACTGCCTTTTTTAAATTTTTTTTTTTTTTTCTTTTGACGAAACAAACTTCTTCGTGCATTCTTCTGAGAAATAATAATTCAACAGATCCTAAAAGAATAAAATAAGACAACCGGATATAATTTTTGAAATTTCGAGAAGAAAATAATTGTTGTTCGTAATTCGTGCAACAGAGTATATAAAATTATTTAAAAAAAAAAATAACCATTGTGAATTCCGTTTCATTTTGGCAAAATATGTACAATTAATATGATAAATTGTAAAGATCGTCAAAGTGTTATAAAAATTCATTGGCAATTCATTTTGCAGATTGAGGTCAAACGCAGTATAGACCTGAACGATGTTTACCTGTCGAAAGTAAATCAACGCAGATTACCAACGGAAGTAGTGCCCAACAGTTATCACGTAGAGCTTCAACCTTTCATCGGAAATGACAAATTCAGCGGTCGAGTCAGAATCCACGTCACTTGGACAGATATCAGTGACACGATCATTTTAAATGCTCATCCGGACCTGGCGATCACCAAGTACAATGTTAAGATCATCCAGGCATCGTTTGAAGAAAGGTAAGTAAATAAAATGATAGGTGAAAACTATATCATTGAATCGTTCGAGAAAATACCTCCATGAATCGAAAGAGTGTTGAAAGTTTTGAACAGAAGAATGCGCTAATAAGACATAATATCTAATAAAATAAACTGAAGACTATGATCAGCTACAGGCTGCCTGGCTGTTGTAGAAGAAGAAAATATTTTCAAAATAGCGTCACTAAAAAATTGGCTCGACGCAGAAGACTAATCTCTATGTTCCACTATAGACATTTTGAAATGTTGATTATAAATATGAGCCAATTGTAAATAATTAATGATGTAAATATTAATTTCAAGAATATTGTCGAGTTTCATCGTCAATAATTAATTACACATTAAGAGAACTAACGACTGAATAAAAACATCTCCATTCAGATCTACTTTATTGATCTACTTG
>CAJDYZ010010601.1:65164-85590 GCA_903986555.1 Heterotrigona itama | reverse complement strand
TTTTTTTTTTTTTTTTCTGTCGATAGTTCAAACTGTTAATCGATGCGTGAGTGTTACGATAAGTACTCTTTGTCACTACGAAATGTATATCGTGTTATTTGTTTATCAAAATACTGAATTATTTCTTTTAATTAGTATCAATCTCAGTTTCCTGCTGTTTGGTATCAAGCAACACGCCAAGGAATGGAAGCAAGTCCTCGGTCATTATCTTCTGGTCCAAACTGTTCATGAAATGAACAACCTATATTTGATAATCGAGAATTTCCGAAGCGAGGTCGAACTTGTCATCACTGGTTTAGATCGTTTCACATCTGTCATGCAAGCGATCTCTGATATAAAGAAGACAGCAATTCAAGCAGAAGTTCGCTACACAACCTGCCAGGTTTGTCTTAGAAAAATGCCAGTAGGAAATTGTTAATGTACAAGAATAAGTTTTCGTTGTAACGAAATAAAATAATAATAATAATTGTCTAACAAAAAAAAAATTTAAAGAAAGAGAGGAGATCAAAGTTTCAAATATAAAAAAAAATTAGTATGAAAAATTCTTAGATAATTATCGAATTTTTATTCATTTGAACACATTTGTCTCTTAATATATAAACTTATGATGATAATCATGCAAGTTTAAAATAATGGACTTGGATAGATTGTAAAGTAATGTGTTTCTTCTTTATTCTTATCAAGGTGTACTTTGATCATAAATGGAATTCGATCAAATTAATCTTTGAAAATCAATATACAACAATAGAATCGTCGATTAGAACTATTTATATTTTATAGAAACATCTCTCATTTGTTAAATTCGAATGCTTTAATTTTTGAATTATAAATCAATTTAAGGAGGATCTTCTGATAAGAAAATGTCCGATACTTCATACAACCAGTGATGTATATTTAAACATACAGTGCAATACATATATAAAATATATTATGGCAGTATATAAATATAATTAATAATAATTAAGTCAATGAATAATTCAAATTAATAGCCTCAAGATTACTCGACTTAATTTTCAGGAGACCTTTCGAACTCTGCGCAGTCACGATATAACTTTTCCCGAAGAGGACGAGCAAATGGCTTATAATTTGCAACGTGATTGGGAGTCTTTGTATCTGGGCGCTCTGTACAGGGCTTCGACTTTGGCAAGTACTTCCGATAGATTTTCTGACATGACGCAAGAGCAAATAAACGAATTCGTGAAGGAACTCGAACAATTTGCAACGGACTTCGAGGTCAACGGCCCTGGCAGTGTAGGGGAGAATCTCGAACGCGGACTGGTCAAAATGGACGTAAGTTTCCAAAATTCAACACCTATCTATCTTTTTATTTTTCATTCCAGTTTTGTACGAACTGCGAGAAGAAAGAAAGAAAGAAAGAAAGGAAATTTCACGAATGAATTTAATAACTGTCAAAGTTTAATACGTCCTTTTCTATTTTTCGTTCACATTTCCAGTTCTCTACGAGCTGCGGAAAGAAAGAAAGAAAGGAAATTTCATGTTCACGAATGGATTTAATACCTATTTTAATACTTTCAAAGTTTAACACGTCCCTTTTTATTTTTCATTGAAATTTTCAATTTCATACGAATTAAGAGAAGGAAGAATAATAATCGCTTTCACGAATGGATTTAATACTCTCAATACTACTTCACTATTCTTCAAGTTTAATGTACTCCTTTCTACTCTTCATTGAAATTCTCACTACAATTCTCTTTTACGAATTTTAAAGAAAGAAAGAGAGAAAGTAAATTTCACAATGTTTCCAAGTGGATTTAATATTAAATATTAAAATATTAAAAGTATTAATACCTATCTTTCTTTCTCATTTCTCATTAAAGTCCCCTATGTTGTACGAGTCAAACTACACAAATGCAAAATTCAATTTTACAATACCGTTCAATGGATTTGTATTTTAATGTTTTAATACTCTACTATTTTAAAAGTTTAATGTTTATCTTTCCAATTTCCCACTGGAACTCTTTTTATTTCTTCTTTCTTCTTCTTCTTTTTTTTTTTTTGCAAATAAAATGTCTATCCTGAAATCCGGCAGGAATACGGGAAGCTGATCGCGAAATACGAGGAACGACGTCTGAACCTGGTCAAGTCCGAGATACTGTTCGATCTTCCAGCGACTGATTACTCGGTCTTCTTGAAAATCAAGAGAGACTACGAGGGGATGCGGATGTTGTTCGAACTGTACAAGGAACAAAGGGACATGAGGACCGTGTGGGCGCAGACACTCTGGGTGAACCTGGATCCTCAACAACTGATCGACGGGATGGATCACTTTATCAGAGAGTTTCGCAAACTGCCGAGATTCGTGAAGGAACTGAGCGTTGGACAGGCTTTGGACGCGAACATGAAAAGCTTCAAGAATTCTGTGCCGCTGTTTATCGAGTTGAAAAACGAAGCGATGAGGGAGAGACACTGGAAGCAACTGATGGAGAAAACTGGACGATATTTTGATATGGATCCGGACAGGTGCGATCGCGGTGAAAAATAAATGAGAAAATTATGGGTGGACGTGAGTGTGACATCCGTGCGAGGTGTTTGTGCTAAATTTTAAACGAATTTCTGTGCTTCTTTTGAAATTTTGAAATAGGCAATTTTTTTGGTTATTTTACATGGTTTATTGGAAGGAAGGTTTTGCAGCTGAACTTGAGAAATACCGTTGATTGAATTTATTTTTCTTGTATTCGTGAATTTATTTCGTACGTTTCCTTTAAATTGATTAATTTGGAAGAGCTGGAAGTTTTATTTTATTTTGAAATTCGTGCTCGCGATAAGAATTTTAATTTCAATCGATTAAAATTTTCACGGGTATCGCCTTTCTCGTAAAACTTTTAGAAAAGAGTAATAGGAAAGAAGTTTCAAAGTTAGGTTATAGGAAATATATTTATAGGAGGAAGAATTAGGGTTTTATCGTGAGAAATTTGTATAATCATCTTATAACATCAAGTCATGCTTGTGATACGAATTATCGTTGCGATTTGAAGAGAAAATCAAATTTTGAATTTAAATTCTTCAAATTGAAATCTTTTAACTAATTGACGTTCCAATATTTTACATCTGACACGATATAACAAATGCTTCTCCGTGATTGAAAAAGGAATCATGAGGCAAGCGTAAATGAAAAGCATTTAGGGGGTCTAATTCATTTTTTTTTACAGAATTTTTGTTTCAATAACTCTTTGCAATATTCCAATATTTTTCATAAAATTTATATAAAGTATGGGAGAGAACGAAATAAAGATATTGAAAGGGTGAGTTCATTCTCAATGATCTCTTGATCAAGATTATATTTAGTCGTCTAATATGCAAATATAATACGTTTGTACATTGACGCAGGTTCACCTTGGAGAACATGTTCGCCATGGAGTTAGGAAAATATCAAGAAATAGCTCGAGAAATCGTGATGAATGCCGTGAAAGAGCTCGCCATAGAAAGAGGCTTGAAAGACTTGACTGAAGTCTGGAAAAACATGGAATTCACCGTGGTGAAACATTACAAAGGTAAGTGTTGACTCTCGATGTTGACACCGAGTATAAGAAACGAAACAAATAAAACAATGTTAATGTTGAATTAATTAAACAGTAACATGTACGAAAAATTTTGTAAATTCACAAACTTTTAGAGATTCAACTAACTTTTGACATGAATATCCTTATGAATATTTTTTACTATCTCTATATTACTGTAGTTTAATTACTTCCAAAAATTTCATAGACTTTTAACAATATATTTCTAAAAATTTAAATATTTAAACAAAAGCTTTTGTATTTTATTGTGTCAAAAACTTGCAATTTAATTTCTCTGCCACAGGTATTATGTCTTAATTGTAGTTAGCTTCAGTGTTACGGAATGAAATTTTTATTTTTCAGGTACCGAGGATCGAGGATTCATTTTGGGACCGATAGACGAGTTGAACCAGATCCTCGAGGACAATATGATGAACGTGAATGGCATGGCAGCCTCGCAGTTCATCGGCCCTTTTCTCAGCGCCGTGCAAAAATGGGAGATCACGATGCACACGATATCCGAGGTTCTCGAATTATGGATGCAACTACAGAAGAGATGGCTGTACCTCGAGGGTATCTTCGTGGGCGGTGACATAAGATACCAATTGCCAGACGAAGCGAAGAAGTTCGACGAAATTGATAAATCCTTTAAGAAACTTATGACAGACACGTCGAAGAGGCTGAACGTTCTCGAGTGTTGCACGATTAAAGGTAAACTAACGAGTTTCTCAAATGATTTACAAATCAATCAAGATTCCGTACTAAATTCAGATTGTGATTTTGAAACGAACTTTAGAAATGGTGAAATGTGTGTGTGTGTGTTTTTGGGGTATCTTTTTGCTTGAACAATGGTAAGATGAAACCAGCAGAACAAACTATTTATAAATACTTTTAACTGATATATTAATGTATAATATACATTATATAATATATATTATGTATAATATAACATATTATGTAACATATATTATATAACATATCAATTTTATCAATTATTTTTTGCTGCAATCACGCTATATTTGAAATAAATTGTATAAATTTTTGGTCCTCCGATTCTTCCGCAATGAAAGAATATACAACATATTTTAACACCTATAAAAATTATAATCAATAAATATCGATCGACAATCGTTTTATCTGAAATAAAAATATTCATCACTGTGACGATGCTCGAAGAAGCTAGTTCAAATCTATCTATCAATCTGAAATAAAAATTTTCTACCACTGAGACACACACAACAGCTTGAGAAAGCTAGCTTCAGATCGATGAAATCCGGTGATCCAGGTCGACGAGAGGAGTTCGAGTCGATGATCCGTGCACTGGACAAGTGCCAGAAGTCCCTGGCAGACTACTTGAACAGTAAACGAGCAGTTTTCCCGAGATTCACTTTCCTAAGCGACGACGAGCTGCTGAACATCCTTGGCAGCGGTGTGCCCGCCGCCATTCAAGAGCACGTGGGCAAGATGTTCGATAATTTGGACAGATTCCGGTTCGAAAAGAACGACACCGAACGCGTGATTGCCGCGGCGTTGATCTCGTGCGAGCAGGAGCTGATGGATTTCAGAAACGTAGTTTTGGCCGAGGGAAAGATCGAGGAGTGGATGGTGCTCGCTTTGGACGAGATGAAGAAATCGAACAGATTCCTGACGAAGAAAGCTGTCTACAATTATGGCAAAGTAGGTGCAATTCGGTCGAGTTTCGGAAGAAATCAAGAAATTAATTTTTGAAATCGGAATGTCGATGGAATTGATGTTGCAATCGATTGAAAGGGCTTGTTAATAGAATTCGTTAGACTTGGAGGAAATTAGAAATTCTAGTTTGAAAGAGATCATTAAAAGAATTCGGATAGATTTCAGAGGAAACTAGGAAATTGGAATATTAATAGAATATTAAACGGGATTAGTATTCTAGTTGAAAGAAATTGGATTTCGAAGGGAATTAAGAAATTTTTTTCAAATAAATGGAATGAAATTTTTCAGATCAGAAGATCCAGGACGAACTGGATGCTAGACTTTCAAGGGATGATGATCCTGGCGGCTGATCAAATATGGTGGACAGCAGAGGTGGAGAATGTGTTCGTGAAAATGTCTGAAGGGCAGATGCGTGCTATGAAAGACGTAAGCTTCTCTTTGAATTATTTACGTTGAAACTAACTAACGAAAATCCCTTCTTATTAAAAATTTCGTTCTCAGTATCTGAAGCAATTGAACAGCCGATTGAACGAAGTGGTGACGTTGATGGGTAGTGACATGTTGACGAATAACGATAGAAAGAAACTTGATATGGTATTGACGCTTGACGTTCATATGAAAGATATCGTAGAGGGTTTCGTTAGAGACAGCATTATGGATCCTGCGGAATTCGAGTGGGAAAGTCAATTAAGGTTCGTTTCTAAATGAAGATTTTTAATAGAAATCTCCGTATATTTAATATACTCGTGTAGTTTTAATACAAGTATTTCAGTTTGCTCGTTTACTTAATCTGTGATAACTTAATAACTCTTTTAATCCGATGAATCAACTAAAAATCGGTGACTTTAAGTAAGAATACTTTTTTAAATACTAATGTTATGATATGCCTTTTTATTAACATACTTAACCAAAGAAATGGAATCCATGGAACTTAAATAACTAAATAACTTAATAATAACCTATGCTTCATTAAATAACCTATACATAACTAAATACATAACTAAATAATTAAAAGACCTACATACATACGTAACTAAAGATTTATAAAGATTTATTTCATCCATAATCATAAAGTGTCAATTTCTTGACAAAGGTTTTATTGGGTCCACGATCTGGATAATCTTTGGATACACCAATGCACGGGAACGTTCGAATACGGCTACGAGTACATGGGACTCAACGGAAGACTCGTTGTTACACCTTTGACTGACAGAATATACCTGACTATTACACAAGCTCTATCAATGCATCTGGGTGGAGCTCCAGCAGGTATAATGATGAAAATCGTGAAAATGTGAAAACGAAAAAAAAAAATCGTATATCCATTTCTATATACAAATTTCTAATAGTAGAGATATTATCTCTAATAATAATAATATTTATAATGATAATTATCATTACTATTACTATTATTATTATTATTATTATTAAAGAAATATTGTATCTTTCAACCAAAAATGGTATAAATGGTATAAGTCAAACTGGAGACGCGTTGGACGTTGGAAATTATTTCGAAAAATGCAACGAACTCTGCGTGCAAGTTTATTTTTTATTTTACCAGGGCCAGCTGGAACCGGAAAGACAGAGACTACGAAAGACTTGGCAAAAGCATTAGGATTATTGTGCGTCGTCACAAATTGCGGCGAAGGGATGGATTACGTGGCGATAGGGAAGACACTGGGTGGCCTTGCACAGTGCGGAGTATGGGGTTGCTTCGACGAATTTAATCGCATCGATATTTCCGTGCTATCCGTCATTTCCACGCAGCTTCAAACAATACGCTCTGCTTTGATGGCGAAAGCGTCCAGATTCTTGGTATGAGAATATAAATAATAACGAACGTGTACCGAGAAAATTTTATTTCACTGAAATTTTCTTGAAATTTCTTTCTATTTTTTCTCAAGCACTTTTTTTTTTTTTTTTTTTTATTAAAATAAATTCAACGACCATTTGAACGATAATTTGCCAAATTTTCTATAAAAGAAAATTGGTAGCAAATGGCAAATTCAGCATCTTTTGCTAATTTAACAATTTTGCATCTTTTGTTCATTTAATAATTTTAATGACCGACCTCATCCACATTGATGTGCATTTGTGTTTCACGGTAGACACAATATCTCACTAGTTATTATAAAACACGATAAATCAAAAATATCTGTCACCTATCGTAATTTCATTACTATCATCAGCATTCTAAATTTTACATTTAAAGATGACACGTTACCGCTTTATTAACTTCTATTAATTATAAAAATTATCACGATAATATAATATTGTAAATTACTACATACATTCAAATTTAAATTTACTAATAAACTAAAATCTCTAATTGCATTTGAACGCCTTCGTTCGTGAACACCTTAGTTCGAGGGATACGACATAGTGCTTGACACGAAAGTGGGCATATTCATCACGATGAATCCGGGGTACGCCGGCCGAACGGAATTGCCGGAATCGGTGAAAGCCCTCTTCAGGCCAGTGGTCTGTGTAGTTCCGGATAACGAGCTGATTTGCCAGATAAAGTTGTTTAGCTCCGGCTTCTTGACCGCCAAGGCCCTGGCCAAGAAGATGACGGTCCTGTACAAATTGGCAAGCGAACAACTGAGCAAGCAGAACCACTACGACTTCGGTTTAAGAGCACTCAAGTCCGTGCTCAATATGGCCGGCCAGCTGAAGAGAACTTCCGGCGACCTGGCTGAGGACGTGGTGCTCATGAGGGCGCTGCGCGACATGAATTTACCGAAATTTATCTTCGACGACGTCCCCTTGTTCCTTGGACTTATCGCTGATCTCTTCCCGGACCTCGACTGCCCGCGGCTTCATTATCCCGATTTCAACGAGGCTGTTAATCAAGTACTGCACGAGCAACGATACACTGTTTTGTCTGTGCAGGTAATATTTCTCTGTTTTTTTTTTTTTTTTTTTTTTTTTTTTTTACTAAGAATATAAAATCCACTTTACAGAATTCAATTGAAGATTTCCGATATTTTTCGCGTTTGAAATAACATTGAGAAGTTTGAGCGAAATTTAATTACAATTTATTAAATTTGTAAACTTTACGATGTATTGAATGCTGGAGTATTTTGCGCAAAATAATTTACATATCTATTGTTGGGTAAATTATTAATAATTTATGTATTTACTGTTAACAGTTTACATTCTTAATTTATATTCAGAAGTAGCTTGAAAATAATAATTATACATTAAATTAAAAATATATATTATTTAGAAAAATTTACAGACATCTGTATTGTAATTAAACTTGTAATTAAGTTTCGTTTAAACGTTGAAAAATATTGAAATTGTAAGTGATCTTGAATCAGTGATTAGGAATTGTATATACATGTGTTGAACATAATTTTTTAAATGGAATTTTGCTAAAAGTTACCTTGAGCATATTGTACTACTAATTATTTGACTAACAAATATTTTCATACGACAGACTTCTGACTTTAACGAAAGTATTCCAACTTTTGTAGATAGATAAAGTAGTTCAATTGTACGAAGTAATGATGACTAGACACTCGACAATGGTGATTGGACCAACAGGAGGTGGAAAGACTGTCGTGATCGAAACTCTTTGCAAAGCTCAGACTCGTCTTAACAAACCTACCAAACTCTACATTTTGAATCCAAAGGTATATTTCTTCAATATAATTAACTGCTTAACACTCACGTGCTAACAGGATTTGTATAAATTTGTAAATCAAATTACGATAATTCGTAGTAATCGATATATTTAAACCTATGTTTTATTTTTGGTTCGTTTAATTTACTGTATTATTTATGTTAATTATTAATAACAGCATACATTCGAAGTAATTCAATCTTAAAAATAAAGAAAAGAGATATTTCAAGGGTTAAAGAATGCAAAATTGCAAAAGCAATATTGTCCCTTTAAATTTATTATTTTGCCAACATTATGCGTTCAGTAAATAATTTTTTACAGATTTCCAAGTAATTTTATATTTTCTAAAAAGTTAAAAATAACGAATTTTTAAGTCAATAAAATTCAACTTAGGCATGCACCGTGAATGAACTTTATGGAGTGTTGGATCCAATGACCCGCGACTGGACAGACGGTCTCCTGAGTAACATTTTTAGGGAAGTGAACAGACCATTAGAAGCGAATAAGGATGAAAAGAAATATATCTTGTTCGACGGTGACGTGGATCCACAATGGATTGAGAATATGAATTCCGTGATGGATGATAATAAATTATTGACTCTGGCCAATCAAGAAAGGATCAAGATGCAGAATCACTGTAGTCTGCTGTTTGAGGTGATTATAATTGATATTTATGAATTATTTAACAGTTCTTATTATATTAATCAAGGCTATCTTTGCTTGAATTTTATATATAATTTATTAATATTAAGTATATAATCTCTTGATAAATATTTAATAAGGGGTTCTAAATTAATTAATGAAAATTAAATATGGGAATTAAAATTAATGAGAAATAAAGTGCCAGCAATAGAGGTTAAACTTTGATTATAAGTTAATAATTAATAAAATTCTATTAACATTATTTTAAAATAAATTATTTTTAAATTATTAATTATAGGTGAAATTTTAATTAATAAATATAATATAATTTAAAATATAGAAAAATAAAAAAATTAGATAATAGACTAGGATTAGGTACCCTATTATTTTAATATATAAAAAAGTTTTTATCGTTAAATGTTAAATCATCTTAAATAATCTTTTTAGGGAAATTTGTTGTTTAATTTGATAATCCACGATGGGATATACTTAATATAATAATCGTTTAATTAAAAAGTAAATCAATAGACATCATTTTTATGCGACGAGCTTCCTTTTAATTTACAAAGAATTTGATATGATTCAAACTAACATAAAACGATTCTATAATTATTTATTACACGTGACTTAATAGGTGCTGATACATCACGAATATTTTCTAAATTGTCATAAAAGTACAAATTTCTGAATTTTGGTAAATCAGTTAGGAAAAGCTTTCAATATAATTCATAAATATATAAAATTATCTAACATTTGACATTTTTGACACAAAACCAATAAGAAGAAAATTGAAATTCGAATCCCAGATCTTAATAATTTATATCGATGACGATTTTCACGATAGCAATCTGCAGTCACGCCCAAAATTCATAAGAATAAAAAATAATCTACATGTTTTCCACAGAAAAATGTTAGCAATTTATTACCAACTCTGAAACCTTAAACTCGTGATTTTGTCAGATTTTGTATAATTATCTAAATTTCAAAAACAGTAGATTTATCTAATTATATCTTTTTCGAACAATATAACAATAAATTTAAGTAATTATCTGATTAACTCTCAATTAATATCTTATTAACTTGTAATTTATAATTTATAAATTAATCTATTCTTCTTACAATCTCAAATCGATCTCCACTCGAGTTTTTTTTTTTTCATGAAAGATAGGTGACTTGCAGTACGCTTCGCCAGCCACTGTGTCCAGAGCTGGCATGGTGTACGTGGACCCAAAGAACCTGGGCCACCAGCCTTACATGGACAAATGGATACAGAGTAAAAACAAATCGGACCAGGAGCCATTGCGCGGATTCTGCGAGAAATACGTGGACGGTGCTATAGCGCTCATTATAGAAGGAATGCTCGGGTTGCAGCAACTCAAACCGCTTAAGATGATCATACCGCAAACAAGGCTCAACATGGTAGCAATTAAATCTTTGTATGCTAATTAGTTGGTATTTTTGCGTGGATCTAGAGGAAGATCAGAGAGAAAGAATATTTTGCGGTCCAGACATTTAGGATTCGTCTCACTTGTGAGATACTTAAACTATGAATTTATACAGGGTTGGCCAAAACTTGGGGTTCTTCCCAACTATTTTTTTTTTTTTTTTTAATAAAACATCAAAATATAAAAAAAGACTAACTTTATTAATTTTAAACTAAATTTAAGTTCAAAAATTGGAAAAAATATATAATAAAAAAGTTAGTAGAAAATGATTTTGGCCCACCTTGTATTTTCATAAACTGAATTGAAGAGCAAGGTGAAGAAGCAGGGATATGTCACCAGATAATACTTTAGTTCGGCCAAAACTGTCGTTTACAAAATGAGGATTATAATTGAACATCCCAAAAAAACTTCCTACAGTTTTTCTATTTTACATTAACAACACGCAACATGTTCGCTCGGCTATTTCAAATTATGTCAGATATGCAGCAGAGGATTGTTAGCGAGAGAGTTTCTTGTTTAGGTAGTACAACTCTGTTACGTATTCGACGGTCTCCTCGCCGTTCTGAATTCTCAACTACCTCTTGCTGCCAAACTCGAGGAAAACGAAGAAATAAGGGCAGAGCCATTATTCGCCAGAGAGGAAGTTCTCGAGGCAATGTATATTCAAGCTTGCTACTGGTCCTTGGGAGCGTCACTAGTCAGCGAGCACAGGCCTAACTTCGACGATTATATAAAGAGAACTTCTGGATTCATGATGGTGCAGGATACTGCCGAGAAGCGAGCTACTGTGCGTGAGTTTCACGAAATGATTAAAAATAATTTTTTCATTTCTGTAAATGTCCGTTAACGATGGTTCTGTGCTCTGTGTTCAATTACAGTGACTCGATAGTGTTCGAACATTTGCCACGAAAGAATATTCTTGTATATAATATTGTACGTTCATATATTTCAGTTTCAACGTTTAAATAATTCGAACGTAGTTGACAAGTTTTTTTTAAATGTCGATTTTCTCGAGAACAAAGTCTTAAATCGAAAAATTTTATTCTTTCTTTCGATTTATTTTTGTACATAGCATGTAAAATCTCTGGCTGTATAAAAGACATCCTGATTTTAAGGACGCTTTGTATATCTAGTGAAGAATTATTTTTCTAAATATTACGTAATATATAAATATTCTTACAGAGATCTTGAAAGTTTTGAAAAAAATGAATATTTCATTATTTATTCCATTTAAATCTATTGGAATAAAAATTCAATGAAACTTTCTTCTCTATTTATTTTTGAATATAAAATCACGTTCTAGCCAATTGCTTACATGAAAATTACAAGATATTTACTATACTCTTTCCTGTTCTCGAAATGCTTGTTAAAAAAGATTCAGATCTATCGGCAAACGTTCGAACTTACTTGAACCCATCAGTAGTTGCAATTTAAACTTCTGAAATTATCGACAGGATACATTCCCGTGACGGAGAAGTTGCTGTACGATTATTTCTTGGACTTGGAGAAGAATATTTGGCTCCCATGGAAAGTGCTGGTCCCTGATTACGTTCACGACAGAAGGAAGAATTTCTCCGACATTTTGGTCCCTACTCTAGACACCCTTAGAACTACGTGGTTCGTTCAAATGATGAACGAACGAAACCGACCAGTTCTTTTAGTTGGCGAGACTGGCACCTCGAAAACCGCTATAATTCACGAGTTTCTCCGAAATCTGAGCACCGATAAATACGTGAGTTTTAGAATTTTTCATAAATTTAATACTGTAATGTAATTTAATATCAACCCTCTGCTAAATATAACCATTGTTTGTCACTATATTACTGCTACTATAATTATTGTTTACACTTTTTGTCGCGTCAGAGGGTTAAATTTGATACTAGGTATTAGCAGATTAGGTATTAATTTAACATTCAGATTATTTAGATTGTTTAGATTTGCTTAGGTGAAGCACTAATTTAATATCAGAGAGGTATATATATACTCTGACGTTATTTTTCGATTAGAATCAGCTCTTGATCAATTTCTCATCGAGAACAACTTCGATGGATGTGCAAAGAAATATAGAGGCTGTTGTAGAGAAGAGAACGAGAGAAATTTACGGACCACCACCTGGTAAAAAGTTGTTACTTTTCATCGATGACATGAATATGCCACTTGTGGACACTTATGGTACCCAGCAGCCCATAGCGCTTCTCAAGTTCTTGTTCGAAAGAGGTGGATTCTACGATCGTGGAAAGGATCTTTCTCTAATGTACATGAGAGATATGTGTAAGTACATTTGGAATTTTTCTTTTAAGTATATTAATTTTTTCTGATATCTAAAATTGAATACTTCATTTTTATATTTATGTTTCATATCTTTTTACATTCGACGTGTCCCCTTTTTTTTAATACCTGTAACGCGTGTTGCTTGAAACGTCTAATAGCGAGCAAAAATTTGGAATTATTTTTCTAATCGTAACTACATATATACAGTGACAAAAATTTATATCACAGTCAACTTATTTAATTTTCAATTATTAATTAAAGTATGTAAAAATTTGAAATCAATTATATGTGTGTTCATAATGTTTCAAAACACAAGAAATGTGTTGATATTAATTAATTGATATATATTATATATATAAATATAGATACAGAAAAATATTGAAATAATTTGTTCATAGTAAAATTAATTCAGAACTTTCAAATATCAGTGTGTATATGTCTTCATTTACTTGCTGAAGTTCTCGATGTACATATGTACTAGATTCAAATAATATTTTTCTATAACAAATTTTATATTGTTATTATTCTTATATTATTACATATATCATAACGAATTTATATTTTTATAACAATTATTGCTTTCCAAATCTCACAGTTTAAGTAAAAAGAAGAACTATAATGAATTATAATTATCTTCTTGTACAAACGAACAAAAGTTGCAAAGAATTTACTGTTTCTAAAGGTTACTTAGCAGCAATGGGAAGGCCTGGTGGAGGAAGAAACGAAGTAGATCCAAGATTCATCTCTATGTTCTCTGTCTACAACGTCGTATTCCCTGCAGACGAAACGCTGAATTATATTTGCACAAGCATACTGAGTGGACACTTGCAGATATTTTCGGAGGAGGTGCAAGCAATTGCAGAAACCCTGGTGCAAGTTACCCTGAGCCTCTATCAGGTATTTCTTCATTAACAAATAAGTGAAAGAAATTTAAATTTCTTCTTTCCTGAAAATGATTTCCTTAACAGGAATTAAATTTCTATTTCTTCAGAAAGTTGCCGCAGAATTATTACCAACGCCGAGTAAATTCCACTACGTCTTCAACATGCGAGATTTGTCGAGAATTACCGCTGGACTTCTTCAAAGCCACCCTGATTATCTTTCGAGTGTGAAACAGATCGTTAGACTTTGGAGGAACGAGTTCACCAGAATCATATGCGATCGTTTGATCAACGAAGAGGTATGTGTTAAAAGAAAAAAACAATCTCGAACGATCAAATTCAGTAAATTTTAACAAATTCTGGAAATTTCTTTCGGAAATTAAAATTTCACAAAATCCAAAAATTTGTTCGATTTAATTCATTTATAATATTAGTTAACTGATTCAAATTCAATTCTAACAAATCCGAAATATTCTAGTAAATTATAATTCTAGTAAATTATATTCCTGCTCAATTGCAGGATGAGAATATCGTGTTTGCATACATGAAGGAGAAGATTCAACAAACTTGGGAAGAAAAGCGTGAAGTCATAGAGTACGTAATGAGAGACCCTCTGTTGTTCGGTGATTTTAGAAACGCAATGAACGAAGGGGAATCACGATTTTACGAAGATTTGTTGGATTACGAAGCTGTCTACAGTTTGTTGTTGGAGGTAGTTAATATCCCATGGTGGAAAATAAAAATTCTAACCACTCACGGTCATTCAGTTGAATATTCTGAAATGATTTCAAATATCCTATATCACTTGCTAAAAAAGAAAAATATTAACATTATTAATAATTTCTTATTATCATTATTCTGTTATTACACAATGTTATTATATTATTTACTAATTATATTATCTAATATTATTAATATATACATATATAATTAATTAATTTAATATTTAATATCAATTGTAGCTACTTAAAATCTGGGAATTAACTTGACGTAAAATAATTTGTTGACGTTCTTGTAATGGAAAATTATTGTTATATGTATGTTGGAAGCGTTTGCAATTGCATTGCACTGCCTAACTCTATGGATATATAACTGTCAAGTTACACGATGTTGAAGATTAAATATTTCGCACAGAAACGATTTCTTGCACAGAAATTTTCTCTAAAAACAAGATAAAAAACCTATAAAGACTCATATTCTCATCCCATTTTTAATTGTAATATTATTTTCAACTCGAACTGAAGGTGAAAATAAATCAAATCACTCCACGTTTTACATAAAACTGGACCACAACAATAAAAAAAATTGTAAAATCTCTGCTTTCCGGAACTGCTATCTTTCAGATTTACGAAGACTATAACGAGAGGAACGTGACGAAATTGCACATGGTCTTCTTCAACGACGCGCTCGAGCATTTGACCAGAGTTCATCGGGCGTTCAGAATGCACAGGGGGCACGTTCTGGTGATCGGTATCGGCGGAAGTGGGAAGAAGTCGGTGATCAGATTAGCGTCGTACGCGGCGAATTTCCGAATTTTCGAAATCGCCTTGACTCGAGGCTACGGCGAAGCTTCGTTCCGCGACGACATGAGGACACTTTACAGCAAGGTGGGCGTGGAGAATCGGAGGATCGTGTTTCTATTCACTGGCGCTCACATCGTCGACGAAAGTTTTTTGGAATTGGTGAACAACATGTTGATAACCGGCGTCGTGCCGGCGTTGTTCAGCGACGAGGACAAGGACGAAATTGTCAACTCTTGCAGAAGTCAGGCTGTGGAAGCTGGTTTTGGTGTCACCAGGTTTGCCTTGCCAATTTTACTTACAAAACGATACCTTCAATAATTTCCGAAATGTTTAACAAAATATGTTTCACATCCTCAACTTTGAGAATAGTTTTCAAAATCGATCGTTGTCGATAAAAAGAAAAAAAAAAAAAAATATTTCAAATATTTTTTTGAAGAATACATTCACGCCAAAATTTCATCAAAATCGGCGATTCTGGGTTCGGTATGTTCCCTTGTTAGACGAATGAAATTCATTAAAGACAGAGTCAAGTGGAAAGTATGAAATAATAAAAGTTACGGGAATTGATTGGTCGAGTTTATATTAATACGATTTGTCGATAACATTAGCAATCGTGGATCTCGAATGTTGAATCCCAAAAATCTTGAGACTCGAAGGTCTTTAGTCTTAAAAAATCCTCGCAATCTTCAATATTGTGAACAACGATATTTGATAATTGTTCAGTGTTTTATAAGTATGTAATATGTACAAATGAATAACATATGGATACTGTATTTCCCGTATCTCGGACTTTCCAGATTTTTTTTTTTTTTTTAATATATCATATTAACGATAAGACATTGAAGATCCTTGTAAAATGTTAATTGTAAGTTTTTGACATTCATCAGGATTTGAAAGATTCAAAATTAATCAAAGCTTTCAAGGCTCAAGACTCAAAAGAATCTAAAAAATCTAAAGATTTATCGATGTTGGAAACGATTCATATCTATTGTTACGTTATTGAAAAATGTTGAATCATTTCAAAAGTGTGACATTTATTATTCGATATATATATATATCGAATAACTCCTAACTTCTCAATAATAAAAAGAACAACATTATTTTTATCTTATTATTGTATTGTATTCTTATCTTATTATGCAGGGAAAATGTATGGTCATATTTCGTGAAAACCAGCCTGCAAAATTTACGAATAGCACTGTCGATGAGTCCGTCGGGAGATTTATTGAGGACAAGATGTCGGAGTTATCCTGGTCTGGTGAACAGTACCACCATAGATTGGATGCTCCCTTGGCCCGAACAAGCTTTGGTCTCCGTGGCCAATGTTACTCTTAGAGACGTATGCGATTGTTTATCTTTCTTGTTTTTAATTTTCATTTTTATGCTCCATTACTTCTTCTCCTTACTCTTTAACCCTCAAGTGGATTTTCAATTTCTAATTTAATAGTTACAGTCATGTTCAATTTATAGTAAACTGGTGGATGGAAATAGAATTTCCCCCTGCATCGTTAGAAACGTAATGAAACATTGGAGAATCATATAAATCTTCAAATAAGATTATCAATTCGCAATTACAGAGGGCTGCAACTAAAGTCCCGATAGATCATTTAAAAATTAAATAGTTATCTTGAAGTCAATTTTCATATTAACTTTACTCTGACAGAGATTGGTAATAGAATTCAACGAAAATTTCCAAAATTAAGTAACATATAGAGTATGTTATTAATGTAAAATATAAAAGTTTAATTAATTACGATTGAAGATTATGTGAGTTACAACGAATTGGATACACATATAATGGGCAAAACTCTCTTAACACAGCAACATTGTCGACTTCACTCTCCTTTTCAACACTGATCCTTTTTCAACAAGGAGAATCCTCGCTAGTCTTTTTTCTTCCCTTCTCTCACACCCCTGTAAATATCGACCTATCAGATTGGGTCTGGTTTTCGTCCGTCAGTGGTTTTATTGTCTTCTTCCTGTCCTTAGAAATATTACTCCTCATGAAATATTATTCTTATACCTATTCCTATACAGTAAGGTTTCTTAAAACTATGACACTAGATATAAATACTACTATATGTTGGTCATGGATGACTATAACGATTCCTTTAGAGAATTTGATTTTATTTTGCATTGTTAGATTACTGTATTTCATATTCTTCGTAATTGAACTCGATAACAAAGTCCTCGGTCATATAAGAGTTTTATTCAAGTCATACTCATATCCAAATCCAATATGAAATTTTTTTTCAGGATCCAAACATACCACAAGCTCACAGAGACGCTCTGGTAGAGCACATGGTGTTTACTCATAAAACTGTTTGCGATTATACAGTGGAATTCCAGACGAAACTACGGAGGAGGAACTACGTGACACCTAAACATTATCTAGACTTCATAAACAATTACCTGCACCTCCTAGTGGAGACAAAACATTACATAAATTCACAATGTGACCGACTTTCCGGAGGTTTGTAATGTTGTTAGATTAAGTTTATATTAAGATATTTGATATATTGATAATTATATTTATAGTATAGTTCACAGAGATTATTATAACGGTAAAAATTCATTATTTGAATCTTGGATCTTAATCCATCAAAGATCAGAAATTTATCAATTTTATACGATTATAAACTCTGGAAGAAAGTGAAAGAAGTAGATAGAAAGAAGAAATAATAGTGAAAAAGATACTGAACAAAAAGTAGATTTAACAACGTGAAATAATTGAGAAAGAATAGCGAGTGAAATATTGTGTTTAATATTTTTTCGTTAGTAACGTGAGAAAGTAAAAATAGTCGAAAGATACAAGTTATTTTCATGTTAAAATCGAAGCTAAAACTTAATTCGTGCATTTTTCAATTTTTAGAGGCATAATAGAGCCTGAATAGAAGTTTGTTTTATCTACTTTGTATTATTACACAAAATGTGTATATTTTCGCAACTTTCAATTTCCCATAAATGCACAAAAACCTGCAGTCTGCTAGTTACAATTACATCGTGGAATATTCCCAAAAGAATTTTGAAGTAAAATTTTCATTGCAGTTAAAAGTGTAAGATTACACGATATATGAAATAAATCAGAAAGCACGATGGTACTTGAACTTGTTTAAAAATCCTCAGTTGCGACGAAGGATAAAACTGTATCACATTAATTGTTAAAGGGCTGCAGAAGATTGCGGAGGCCTCGGTAACTCTGAACGAGTTGAATAAGATTCTAGCCGTGCAACGGGTAAAAGTGGCTGATCAAACGAGGAATTGCGAGCAATTATTGGCCTCCATAGGAGAAAGTACGGATATTGCGATGGAGAAGAAACAGTTGAGCGAGCAGGAGAGGCAGACGATAGAAGAACAGAGGAAGATTATCAACAAAGAGGAAACGGAAGCGAAACAGGCGTTAGCCGAGGCGCAACCTGTTCTAGATCTAGCCAGAGAAGCCCTTGGCGAACTCGAAAAAGCAGACATCACCGAAATAAGGTTCGCCAATATTTCCTTTTCGACCCGTAAAATAAATAAAAAATCCACGCAACAGAAGGTTGACTTTTTTTAAATCATCAAGCTTGACTTTTTTTTTTTTAATATCATTCACACACCATTCGCGTATTTCTATTATAAAATTGTTGGACTTGAGTTTTTTTTCGAATCAAGAGATTTAAGCAAACGCATGCAGTAGTAAAAAATCTAATTTCCTTCGGGGAAAATATCACTCTCGCAATTTTACGTAACGCTTTTATTGGGGAAAAATTCAATTCCTTACACATGTACAGTGAAGTGGGATTAGCCGAATCACTTTAGCTTCGATGAGTTGAAAGTGAGCCTCTTGCTCCACGCGGAATAACATTGAAAGGTGTGAGAAGTAAATAACTTTACGGAATTACAAGGCAAATCAATTTGCTTGAAATGAATCCTGTCTTATCCTATTCAGAAAAATATCGTTCTAAAATTATACGAAATATTAAATATATAAAAATACGAGGATGCACTGATGTACTTTTAGATCATTGATCAATTTTCCATCGTGGTTGTGGAATTTTGACTGCTTGAAATATTGAGAAAAAATGTTAAATAAATTAACATAAAAATATTAAATAATTTAATTATTAATTAATATAAAAATGACTTACTATAAGAACATTAAATATATATAAATGTAAAAAGTATCAAAGATACTAAAAAGATTTTTAGATCTGTCGCGATTTTTCATTCTTAACGAGAAAAGACAATCTGTCGTGGAACTTGGTGTATTAAGAAAAATATGTGAAAAATATTTCTAGATCGTTCGCGACTCCACCGGAACCGGTGCAGATCGTCTCAGAATGCGTGGCAATGCTGCGAGGTGTCAAAGACATTTCTTGGAAAGGTGCAAAAGGAATGATGAGCGATCCAGGATTCTTACGATCGCTACAAGAAATGAACTGCGACAAGATCACGTTGAAAACGCAACAAGCAGTGAAAGCTCATTTGAAGAAAACCACGAAGCTGGATCAGATGCAGTCCATCAGCAAGGCTGGATATGGACTATACAAATTCGTATTGGCTGTGTTGGACTACTGTGCCGTTTTTAGAGAGGTAGATATTTTCAATCGATCGACTAAACTTAATTTTAACGCGACGTCGAAGCTAAGTAAAATTCAGCAACTTGAAAACTAGAATTAATGTTCGTCGAATGATAAATCAATCTTCATCGTTCGAGATTTTAATCAGGAACAAAGTAAATTTCTACAAATTAGAATTAGAATCGGAATCAGCAAACGATATAAATTTCCTAATGCTTGAAACTTTGATTCCAATTTAACTTCAAACCAGATCCTTTTGATCGTGAA
>CAJDYZ010010601.1:52738-64948 GCA_903986555.1 Heterotrigona itama | reverse complement strand
AAATCTCATCTCGAGTGAGATCCATCGTAACTTCGTCGTGTCTTAGGTGAAGCCAAAGATCGATCGCGTCAAGGAATTAGAAGCTGAATCAGAGCGAGCGCGAAAGGCGTTGGAACGAGAGGAGCGGGAATTACGAAGGCTGGAAAAGACCATTGCCGAGTTGAACGCGAAATACGAGAATGCCATGGCAGAGAGGCAGAAACTGCAAGAGGAGATGGACTTGCTTCAGAGGCGTTTGATAGCTGCCGACAAGTTAATCAGCGGCCTGTCTTCTGAAAACGAACGATGGAGGAAGGAGTTGCAGACGCTTCACGGACAGATGGAGAAAATTATTGGAAACTGTCTGCTCTCCGCAGGATTTCTTGCGTACTGTGGGCCATTCAGTTACGAGTATAGGAACCGGATGTTGTACGACGATTGGTGGAACAGTATAGTACAAAAGGAAATTCCATTCACGGACACGTTCAGAATTCAGACGGAGCTGAGCAACGATGTTGAAATTAGCACGTAAGATATTTTCATTTTTTGCGTATTTTTCCAATAATAATAATAATAATAATAGTGTTTTCGTTGGATGATGTTAGAAGAAGAAAGAATTTAACATCTCTTTTTAACGTCAATTTTAGTAATTAAAAAGTGAATTCACAAACATTTTATTTATGTATGTTATTGCATTGATATACATCTATATTCCACATCTAATATTTTCATTATTTTCAAAACAATTACGTAAAGATTATTGAAAAGTGTAATTTGAATTGTACTGCAGACTCTAATTCACAAACTGATCAGTCCCGAAATCTTCTGTGCTCACGGGTCAAATCGAAATCGTTAATTTCACTCTTCCGTGTACTTGAAACGAATATCATTTAGATATTTTATATCTCGAAGTTTTTGAATTTTAAATATCTTTGAAGAATATTTACAGTTTGATCGAAAATTTTTCATCTAGTGAAAATCTAAGTACAATAAATTTCACATCATATTCATTTTATATTCGTAGTCCAAGCGTAAAGAAATTAATCTCAATTTTAAAACGCTGATCTGAAAACGAAAACGAGAAGCTGAAAGAGAATTTATTTAAGATGGACGTCCGAGGGTCTACCGCCAGACGAATTGTCGGTACAGAACGGTATTCTGACGACAAGGGCCTCCAGATTCCCGGTTTGCATCGATCCACAGCAACAAGCTCTGAACTGGATCAAAAGGCGAGAGCAGAGGAAGAATTTAAAGATCCTGTCGTTCGCTGATCCAGACTTCCTGAAGCAAGTGGAACTTGCAATAAAATATGGTCTCCCAGTTCTATTCCAGGACGTCGATGACATTGATCCTGTTCTAGATAACGTCCTATCGAAGAACGTACAAAGTATTTCACGTTGAATTTTCGCGTTCACAGCGAATGAAACCAGTGAGAATACGGGAGATGAAATTTAATTGCAGATGTGGGAGGTAGAATGTTCGTTCTACTTGGCGACAAGGAAGTGGATTACGACCCGAGATTCAAGATTTATCTCACCACAAAGATGTCGAATCCTATTTTCGACCCTGCTGTGTATGCTAAGGCTACTGTGATCAATTACATGGTGACATTAGGGGTGAGTTCTTTCTTAATTTTCTTGGTCAATTTGAAAAAGAATTTCTTGTTATTCTTTGACCAAATCCTACGCTCTATTCACGAATGGTATTTTGAATAGTACTTTATTATTAAATTATTCCAATCATTTTTCAAATTAAAGTGAAATAATAATTCCGAGAACAAAACCAAAAGAGTTTTGGAAGAAGAAGAAGAAAATATTTGAAAGCAAAGAATTGCGCATCCGAAAGAAATTCAAAAATAATAAACTTCGAGGTATATTGACGAATTGTATCGCTAAATAAACTTTTCTATCTTAAATCGAAGTACATCAATAATTTTCGTAGCTTGAAATCTCTGTTTTAAAAAGAAAGAGAGGAGGGAATTAAATATTCGAGAAGTAAAGAATCAAATATCTAAAAATAATAAATTCATATCCTAGACCTGCATTCACTTTCTAATTATGCTTTCTAAACAAATCTTTCTGCTTTGTTCAAGCTAGTTTCAGTTTTGAAAAAAACAAAAGCAAATATTCAACCATTGAAATGCTACACGCATTTTCATGAAAAATGAAAAATTCCAGGGTCTGGAGGACCAACTGCTATCGGTGGTCGTTCGAACGGAGAGGCCAGACATCGAGGAACAACGCGAGAGCCTAATCGCCGAGACCAGCGAGAACAAGAACCTCCTGCAGCAACTGGAGGACAGTTTGCTCCTCGAGATCGCGACGAACAAGGGCAACATGCTGGACAACATCGAGCTGATCGAAACTTTGGAGAGCACCAAGTCCAGTGCCGCGGAGGTGACGAGGAAACTGTATCTGGCCGAGGTTACAGCTGCTGACGTGAACAAACTTCGAGACGGTTATCGATCGGTGGCGAAAAGGGGAGCGATACTGTTCTTCGTTCTGGCAGACATGTCTATGGTGAACCCGATGTACCAATATTCCTTGATCAGCTACGTGGAAGTGTTCGTCTACTCGCTGAAGAAAGCGATCCCGGATCCAACGTTGAGTCGTCGCCTGCAGAATATCATTCCGATGCTGACGAAGAACGTGTACGATTACGGTTGCACCGGGATTTTCGAGAGGCATAAGTTGCTGTTCTCGTTTCAAATTTGCACGAAACTCGAGGAAAGCACGGGGAACGTGAGTCAACAGCAACTGGATTTCTTCGTCAAAGGGAGTGTCACGTTGGAGAAGGCGGCGAGAGTCAATCCCACGGAATGGTTATCGGCCACCGGATGGACGGACTTGTTGAAACTGAGCAGCGACTTTCCCGACGACTTTGGCAACATTGTCGATGAACTGACCTCGCACGTAGCTGAGTGGCAAGCTGTAGGTGAAAATTCGACTTCCACGTGTAGTTTTTACGTAATTCAGAGTTGAGGCTGAATCGTGTAGAACGACATTGCTCCCCGTCGATAATGGTAATAATGATTAGACTAGCAGATATTTATGCAAAAATACGTTTTATATTCATATTTGTCAATGCTAAGAAATCAAATGTTAGAACAGATATACTGTTGAAAGTATTCTCAGTGGTTGGAAAGTCAGTTGCATTTAAAAGTTAAATATTTAAATATTAAAGTGAAATTCTCACTTAGTGAAATTGTTGATAATTTACGGTTTTTATGCATTTTTATATTTTTATAACTAAAGGAATAGAATCTAAGTGGATCCATCTGTTAAATATTATAGTGAATACTCTACTTCGGATATTTTATATATTTTTGCATATTGTATACATCGTGTCTTTAAATTTAATTAAATGCATAAAAATCTGCAGTCTACCTGTGATATTAAAAAATTCAATATCTCTTCTTAGTAATATTTTCATATTGATCAATCTGAGTTATTGATATAAGTTTCGAAAAAGATCTGAACTTTGAACAATATGAATAAAAATTTCAAAATGTATGTAACGACTTGAAACGTTCCTTTTCAGTATATAAATTGATATTTAAAAAATTACTTATTGCAATCCAAATTATGTCATCATAAAGAAATTGTCAATTAAAATAAAATTGCTAAATATCCTTTGTATCAATTCAAAGATAATATTGAACAAAATTTATTGAACATTTTATTTCAAATCACACACGTTTTGCATATATTTCTTCTGCATATTCACAAGCATAAATTTCATATGTTCTTTGTATATTTTACATCCGCAATCTTATAAGCAATAATATTATTTCCTCACAAGATGACTAACGACATATTAAATCAAAATTTTTCAGTGGCACGACATGGATGCTCCAGAATCTGCAGACTTTCCTTTAGATTATTCCACCAAGTTGACACCGTTCGAGAAACTCATGTTAATACGCTGTTTACGCGTCGACCGAGTTTATCGAAGTGTCGTTAATTACATCACCGAGATTATGGGAGAAGAGTACATCACTCCCCCTCATGTTAGTTTCGAATTAATCTTTGAGCAAAGTACGCCTACGATGCCTGTTATTTTCATCCTAAGTCCTGGATCTGATCCATCGTCGGAATTAATGAAGCTAGCAGACAAGTACGGATGTGGGGGAGGAAAATTTAAGTATCTATCGCTTGGACAGGGCCAAGAGAAGGTAAGTCGCTATTTTTGATTATTTAATTGATTCTTCCAGAACCAATTTTTTTTTTTTTTTGGTCTTTTTCGCTTAATTAATTCTTTCAGAACTGATTTCTTTCTTTTGTTCTGAAAAATTTGTTTTTAGCAATTGAGATCTCGTGTAATTTTAAATTAATAATTCTATTTTATGCTGGTATCGCTATTTGAATATTTCGTTATATTATATTTCTAACGTGCTGCGAACTTATTTCCATTTACGGATTAAATATACATTTCAGATATTAAGCTAATATCGAAAGTCTGCTTAAAGATTAATAACAGAAATGTTACGTTCGAGATTTTCGTGAGGAGGATTTATAAAATTTCAGATCAAGTTGATACTTGATTGACAATTTGTAAACTATTGTCAGTACACACCTATCAATAAATTTACACGATGTTGAGGATAAAAGAATTAAAATAGAATACAAAATAGGATTGAAAATAGAATTAAAGAGATTAAAAAGATACGAAGAATAAGAGGAAGAAACAAGGTTCAATGAATTTAACTGCATTTGTTCATCAAATGAACTTTATATCTTCATTAGATATCTGAAAAAGGAATAATTAGTAAAATAATATATTATAATAATATATTGAAAAATTAAACGTTACGTGTTTTATTTCAATGGACATCTCGTTATGTTTAAGTTAATTTCTTCTTTATTTAATTGAAATTAAAATCAAATTAAATCAAATGAATTTTGAATATCATAACGATTATGATCGTAATAACAAGATATACTATAAAACATACCTCATTTTTTCTCTCTTATCCTTCGTACATGATCTACATTCATACGTATGAATATTTTTCAAATTTAACATTTTAGATTGCAATAGAGTTATTAGAGACTGCGGTGTCCAGAGGGCAATGGCTAATGTTTCAAAACTGTCATTTGCTATTAAGTTTCACCAGAGTTCTAGAGAAACTACTGGAGGATGTTGGGAAGCCTCACCCGGATTTCCGGTTGTGGCTCACTACCGATCCGACTCCCACATTTCCCATTGGAATATTACAACAGTCTTTGAAAGGTCATTTCAAAGTAAAAAAGGAACAATTCTTTGCTATTGGATATTTTCGAATTCCCTGCTGTTATGAAAGATGGATTCGCGAAATATTTAATTTTCGACTTTTTAGTAGTCACCGAGCCACCCAGTGGATTGAAATTAAATCTCAAAAGTACCTATCTGAAGATCAAGCCGCAGATGCTCGAAAGTTGCGCGCATCCTGCTTACAAACATTTAGTTTACGTATTAGCTTTCTATCACGCGGTCATTCAAGTGAGTGAAACTAGAATTAACCGAAGTAATGTTTAACTGCGAGTAAAAGCGAAGTCTCTCGCGAGAGTTATGGCCAAGAAGTGAGAGAGCAAATGATCTATTCAGCAAATGAGATATTCTTACCACACTCGAGACGGCTCCCAATAGACTTTCCAACTAGACGACCTGAAAAAATAAATTTTACACTTTTTCAATATTATTTCTCGAATATAGTTTTTATATTATTGATATCATTTACTTTTAATACTTTTAAAAATAATAATTGATAATGTTTTAAATCATTTCATTTTTATAAATGAATTTTTCACTGTTTTAATGTATATGATTGCAAATTCCCGTGTGTAATTATCATATTTTTTACGGCGAGTTTGTTGATTTTTACGACAATTTTACGAGATTCAATTTATTTTGCAATAAGTTTCATGACAGAGATTATATAGATTATAATTATATAATGCGATAATGATGTGATGCGTCATTTTAATACGGTGAAATGGCAAAATTTAAATGGAATATATACATTGAATATATTTATTAAATGTACTTTTTACAACAAATTTTATGCGATTCATCGGATAATAACGACTAACGAACTCCTCTGGAGATTTCGTTTTTGCTCACAATCATTCAAACGATGTTACGATCGTACATGCATGTATATGTAGATATAATCATGTTACGACAAATTGATTATTTGATTATTCTTTATAGGAGAGAAGGAGGTACGATAAAATTGGCTGGAATATAAATTACGATTTCAACGAGTCGGACTTCAATGTATGCATAACTATTTTGGACACTTATTTAACTAAGGCGCTCGTAGCAAAAAATCCTAGGCTCCCTTGGAACAGCTTGAAATATTTGATAGGAGAAGTATGTTTGACAATTCTATTCTTTTGTTCATAATGTTAGTAAGTAATGTATTATATTTCAGTACTAAACGAAATCTATTTTTAATAAAAATCTAAAGTTCTTATTCCAGTATTTTATTAATTTTTACTGCCATTTTTTTCTTAAACTCTCAAAATTAATTTTTTCTTTCTGAAATACGAAATTCGCAAAAAAAAAAGATCCTCTGATAGACGACACATTTTATCCAGAATAAAAAATTTCGGAATCGGATAAATACGATGAATTCCGATAATCTTGTAAGAAAAATTCTTCTACACACACTCTGTTAGAATGCAATATTTCGAAGACTAAATTCAAAAATTCAAACAGCCTACGAATTCAGATAATTATCAACGAGATGCCGTTCTAGAGATTTTAATAGATTTTCAAATAGATTTTTCAACTTGTAGATCTCCTATAAGCTAAGAAATTCTAAATTTCACGAAATAAATCTAGGTAATGTACGGTGGCCGGGTGATAGACAGCTACGATCGTCGAGTATCCGAAACCTACATGGATGAATACTTCGGAGATTTCCTTTTCGACAGCTTTCAACCCTACCACTTTTATCGCGACAAGGAAGTCGATTACGTGATACCACCGGAAGGGGAACTGGAAGATTATGGAAAGTTCATCGAGGGACTACCATTGGTGAACACTCCAGAGGTCTTTGGACTCCATCCAAATGCCGAAATTGGCCACTTCACACAGGCTGCGAAGGAAATGTGGAGCAATCTGATACAACTGCAACCGCAAACTGGTAATCACGTAACGAGGCTAAGTTTGATAATGGAGCTAATCAATTTGTCGTCCGAACGAGAACGAGCTTCGTCAATTTTTATCTTACGTGTATCTTTCTGGAAGAGCAAAAGAACACTCTAATATCGTTAATTTCTATCCGATAAATCTCAATATTTTTTATTTGTTTTCTGTATAATATTGTTATTGTTGATTCATTTTCTGGCTTCTAGTCTAATGAATTTTTCATATCGTCATATCACGGGGTATAATATCATTTTTTATATATAAAATTTTTATTAACTCGTCATGTCACGGGATAATTTATTAATTCCTTTTCTAACTTTTAATCTGATTAATCTTTTAATATTTGTATAATATTTTTTATTAATCATATTGTAGAATAAAGTAAAGTTATATGAGCTAGTAGTAGAATATTTGATAGGTCTAGTTAAATAGTTCATTCTAGCTATGAAGAATTTTTGAAAACAGACTATTGAACTCGTATAGTATAACAGACTATTGAACTCGTATAGTATAACAGTGTAATAATAAATTTTTGATTTTACTCTTCTAATATCCTCTTATAAAAATTTTTTTGTCTCTAGTATGCTTGGATAAGAAGAGTAAGTCTCTCTCTCTCTCTCTCCCTCTAAATAATTTTTATTCAAATTAATAGAAAAACTGTTTCGTTATCTAGAAGTCAATGGGAATGAAATAAACAAAGATGAATTTATCGACAACATCGCAAAGGACATACTCGATAAAGTTCCTGTCGAGTACGATCTCGTTAGAATCAGAAAACACTTTGGCCCAATGATAACTCCGACCACAATTGTTCTTTTCCAAGAATTGGAAAGGTTTAACAAGCTGATTAGGGCGATGAAAATTTCCTTAGTGAAATTGAGAAAGGTCTGTAGTTTTCTCTTCTCGCACAATTGAAAATTAATGCCTTTGATTAAATAATACTTTTAATTCTTAAGTCTACCATAGAAGGTTCATCTCGTGCGAAGAGGATTTTATTTTTCCAATGATAATAATTTAATTACAAAATAATAAATAATAATTTAATAACGTTTGTTTGATTCTGTTAATTTTTAAAATAAAAAAAAAAAAAAACAGCGTGTTAGAATGAAACATTGGTTTGATTTCCTTTGAATGAATTGATGATAATTTCTAAAGATTAATTATTTTTGTGATATTCTGACGATACTTTTATCATATTTAATATATTGCTAGGCTATCGTTGGTGAAATTGCAATGGACGCGACTCTCGAAAATATATCCGCAGCGTTATACAATGGCATATTACCACAAGAATGGGCCAGATTAGCGCCAGACACAAAGAAAACTCTGGGTGGATGGATAGAACATTTCGAGAAGAGAATACAACAGTACAATAGTTGGGTAAGACGTCAAAATTAAAGTAGAATTCATAGCTTACTGATTTACCAAAGAAATTTGCACTGACGAGCAAATATAAGTAGAATCATGTAAAAACTTGAAATTTCATTAGCACTGGAATGAACCATCACGATTATAAAATTTGAGATCAATCTGAAAATTTGTCTGCAGTTTATTGTAATCATATATTTAATGAAAAGTTAGTGCACAGCATGAATACTATATTTAAACATAGAATTAATTATATATATTAAAACTAATTTTATATATTAATAAATTTTATATATTAAAACTTATCAACGCTTAACTAGTGGAAAATCCGTATGAATTTAGAGTTCGATTAGTTCGTTTTAGAATTTTTAATTTAATTGAATTTCATTATCAATTTCATACAATATAGGATCAAATACCCTAAACTTTGGTAATCTAATAAAAATTATTATAATTAGACATACAATGACAACGATACTACTTATTGAATAATCGTTCAAATATTTTTATGATTCATACGAAATATACGTTTGCAATAAATATCTTGTAACTTTTATACATTTACCTACATTTATGGAAAATTTAAAAATATACAAATAAAAAGTCCATGTTCTATTTCTTTTGTGTTTATAAAAGTATAAATTCGCATCTATACCATGTGAAAGTTAAACGAAGATTATTTCTAAAATTCATAGTCCACAACGAGCGAACCTATAGTTCTCTGGTTAGCCGGAATGCACATCCCAGAAACCTATTTAGCGGCCCTCGTGCAAATGGCTTGTCGAAGAAACAGTTGGTCTTTGGATCGTTCTGTCATGTACACAGCAGTATCGAGACATACCAGACCAGAGCATGTAGAGGAAAGACCCGACGAGGTGATCAATTCAGTATTCCTCACTATTTCCACTTCATTTCCAAAATTCTCAAAATCAGAATTATTTTCATTTAATTCATTTTTATTCGTATTTGTTGTCCAATAAATTTGTGACATAATGAATAAAACAAAAGTATTACGTAACTGAAAGCTTCCCAATAATTTGAAAAATAAATAAATAACTTGGAAGATTCGATAAAAAATAGTAGAACGCAGAATTCCTCCTGTTCGACAATTATAATATGATTAAGATAACTAATAACAAGTAAATGTAAATACAGGGTTGTTACGTAAGTGGATTATATTTGGAAGGAGCTAGATGGGACTTGGAAGAGCAATGTCTCAAGAAATCACATCCAAAAATCCTGATAGAGGAATTACCAATTCTCATTATCGTTCCAGTGGAAGCTCATAGACTCAGACTTCAGGTGATCAATTAAATGAATTAAAATTGATTGAAATTGTTCAAATAATTAATGTATATATACATACGTGAATTGCAGAACACTTTTAGAACACCAGTGTATACTACTTCAAATCGAAGAAACGCTATGGGGGTAGGTTTGGTTTTCGAGGCGAACCTTGCTACAGAAGAACATATTTCTCACTGGGTATTGCAAGGAGTTTGTTTAGTATTAAACACTGATTAAATGTTATTTAATTAATAATAAGATAACAGTAATGGTAATTATTTTAAAGGAAGAAATATACAAAGACATTTCATGTATAGTACATTAAGTATATTAAAAAAAGTGTTTTCAAAAGTATATCTATATCGTATTATACAGAATGACTGGTGTAACTTGCACAACTGAAGTAACTTTTAAATTATGTTAAAGTGTCTAATGAAAAATTGTTTAATGCAAAAATTGCATAGTTTTAAGGGAGGCAAAATATGATGTATCAATTTTTTCATTCTTTTTTATCATAAATCCAAAGAATATTAAATTCCAAGTAAAAAAATATTAAACCATATTGAACCTAAATCTAATGGTTAAAGAGATATTTTACGGTAATTTGTCTTGTAGATATTAAAATATTTAAAATTCGAAATCATTTCATTAACATTGGAAATGAAATTGAGTAGAGTAGAAAATCTACATTACATCAAAAAATATTTATCAGAATATATACTATTTGTAGAATATTTATAGTACTTATATTATACATATTAATTTTCATTCAAATTCTACATGATATAATTAGGCATAATTCTATAATATTATTACAGATATATTTGTAGCAATCGTGGAAGTATTAAACCTGAAAATATATTCTTGAAAATTCTTTTTACAAGTCTCTGAGTTTAACTAACAAGAACAAAGTACACGATGAATAATCATAGAAAACACAGATATATTTACATAATATATACAGTGTGTTATTTATTGTTTCCACTCATAAACTTGATCTGAGGCAAACAGAGATTGTAAAAGGAACTGTCGATGAAATCATCCAGACATTGCCATTTCACCCAGCGATGATTCTCCAATTGCTTGGTTCCATATGCTTTGCCAACAAAATGCGGATCCACGATTAACAAATAGGTGTTCCTCGGGCCCTCGTGGATTCCTACGACGCACTTGCTCGAGCAATCCTTATCGCCGCCCATCATAACCGGGCTACCGAATTCCTCGAAGTGGCCTCTGATAATTGAAACTTGATCCCGCAGTCCTTTGCCATTTCGGACGTGCACGATTTTACTGAGAACCTCGTACAAATGATTCAACACGAGGCATACCTTCAACACGAGATACTGGAAATCAGTTTGTTTACTTCTATAATATTTGGCAGGAGGATATCTACTCCTTATCCAAATATACCATTATCGCCAATGTTTGACATTCTTCGTGACTAAGCATCGTCGTTCTAATTGAAGTGTTAAACTAATTAACAATGGTTTGCAATGTTGCACAGTGCAGAAATCGTTGTGCGAACAAAATGGAGGCGATGCTTCTGGTGCAAGCAACAATATTTTTATCACGTTTTTTCCCCATAAATAAAAAGTAAGTTCAGTTCATTCAATTGATGTAAAATTCTTTTCTTTTTAAATGAAAATTCAAATTACTTTTGCATTTCGAATTAACGTTCGGCTCAAGATTTCTGATACGTGAAAGTGAAAATGTAAAAAGTAACTCTTCTAGTAAATATTTCAACTCTTTTGAAATTTGCTTACTTCGAAGCTGCCTATCCAGTCCCTCGACCCGATAAACGACTGTTCCTTATCATCCAACGTGACCAGCACTTCTTGTATATGTCTGATATTTGGAACGGATTGGTTCAAATTCCGGTTTCTTACAACCCACGAGCATATAGTCTGCAACGTTCTGTATCCACAACCCCAGCCCTGAATTCAACATTTTACCATGTTTCTCTCTGCAACGTATCGTATCTTCAAAACGAGCAGTTACAAACCTTGTCGTTAAAACCGTCGCAACCGTAGTGCCAATACTCGTAATCACCTCGGACCAAGAAACTTTGACCGCCTTCCGGTGCAGGGATATCGCGATGAACGTTTCTCAACAGATCGCTCGAGTAATCGACGGTCATCTCTCTCGGTGTTATCGCGTAAAGATCATCGGATGATAATGTGGATGCAACGATAGATGTTTCGTTCCGTCCGACGAGCCATGTAATGAGCCACTCTACTTTCACGTATGTCTGTCGTAACCGCTTCGAAAAATCCTCAAACAGACCGTGCTGTCCGTACGCGATACGAAATAGAGCGCGAAGTTTCGTATTTCCCGGTTTAACGGTGATTCGCGGCCATTCCATGTATTTTCTCTCCGTCACCTAACCTATCCAACTGCGTAACTCGCACACACACCGTCGTCCTCGCGCTTCGTAATACA
>CAJDYZ010010600.1:128230-139340 GCA_903986555.1 Heterotrigona itama | reverse complement strand
CCTCTTCTCTTTTTTTTTTTTTTACCTCCCTCCCCCCAAATGACGCGCGGTCGACGTATCGTGACAGTTTCATCCACTCGATATCGCGCAACGCGACTGCAAAACCATTTTCCCGGCTCTCTCGAATTTAAATAGCCGAACGACGATCCGTCACACGAGTATCTCTGGCGATGCGGACGCGGCAGAGAAAATTTCTCGGCCGAGCAATGAAATTTCGTAACGCCGGTGGTCGGATCTCGTTCTTGTTTTCGCCTGTGTAGCGCGCGCGCGGAGCCACGAAAAACCGTCGAAACAACGCGACGCGACGCGACGAGGCGGCCCCACGGCGTGCGCGCGCGAGAGCAATCTAAAATCTGTCAGGCCTTTGATCGATGCGCCGTTCGCCATTTTAATGCCTATCACCCGACAACAAGCCTCACGTGAAATACGAGTTAACCCCCGGGGCGTTCTCACCCTCATCAAAGCGCGATCATCCCTCGAGGAATTCAAAACGCCAGCGCCGACTACTCCGCCGACTGGCGTCGTCGTGTGAAAATGTTTTAAACAGCCCGTCGAACGTCGGCCCGCAGCCAGATCGTTATCTCTCGAGTCATTATCAACGCGTCGTTCTTCGTGCACCCTTGCGTAAGGGTCGAACAATGCTGGTCGCTCGCTTTGAAACAAAAACGTTCGACAAGCAGCACAGTACTTAGAGAAACATTGCAAGATATATTCACTTGAGATGAAACGCAGGGAAAGATGAAAGGATCAAGACTTGAGTCGGCAAGTTTGATAGAGTATAATCCATACTGGTTTTCTCAATAAACAAATCGTTAAAAAACATTCAGAAAGAAGCATGATACTGAGAGAAATATTGCAAGATATGCTAACTTGAGACGTGCAGGAAAAGATGTATGATACGAGATATGATGAGATACGAAGAATCAAGATTTGATTCGGGAAGTTTGACAAAGTATAATCCACTGACATACTGGTTTTTTCAATAAATAAATTGCCCCATGCATGTTTCCATAAGAAATTTTGCCATTAAACCACAATTATTATATTCCAAATCGTTAAACGAAACATTCAGAAAGCAGCATGGTGTTGCAACAAATACTGCAAAGTGTACTAACTTGAGATGTGCAGGAAAAAATATACGAGACATGATGAAGAAATCGGGACTTGATTATCTGACAGATTATAATCCATTGAAATACCAATTTTTTTCAATAAATGAATTGCCCCTGCGTTCTCGTGTACTTCATAAGAAACGTTGCCAGGAAACCGTGATTGTTATATTCCAAAAGAATTAATCTCTGTCTCGCTTGCACTCCATTCGCGAGCTCCAACATGCAAACCGCTGGTAAACAAACAACTGTAGTCAACGTGCATGTAAAACAATTTCCTCCGTGACTGATCCCGGGGCTCGCTAAAACTGGAAAAATAAATTTCCACGCGACGCGACCGCCTTGATTGCCGATCCCGTACCACGCATCACGTGCCTGTTGCCTCTACTCGTCAATTATCCGAGTTTTAATTCGGCAAACGAGGTAAACTTATAACGAGCTGCTGCTTCCACTATGCCACCTGCTTGATTCGCTTTTGTTTTCCAGCGGACGAGCGCAGAGGACGCGCGATTCTCTTGTACAACACGACGATCTGGCGCGAGTGTCACGGCCTGTCGGGATCGTTTCACTAGGAAATGATCGGCTCGAGTAGAGAGAGAGAGAGACATTTACTACGACACAGAGAGGAAGGACTTGGATAATCGAGTGGATATTACGATAACGCGATTGACCGGTCTGTCGGAGCCTGGCGACGCGGGGGCTGTATCGAATCATCGTTAGCCCGGGACGCGGGATTTGCCGGACTGCTGGAAAAACTCGGCAAATCCAATGGACCCGGTCTAATCCTAGCCCGAACAGGGGCTAGGCCGGCAGACAGAGAGAGACGGATGGGAAAGTGCGTTAAAGTAAAACCTGTTCGGTGTCCATGAATCTAATGACGAATTCATTCGCTGCGTTCACCGGCGTGCATCGACGAGCAAGGGAGCGGGAACAGATACGACGAGCCGGGATTTTTCGCGAAAATCCAACGCGAGGGAACGCGCGAGCGAAACTAAATACCTATTAAAGTATCACGGGTGGGGAGGAATCCAGGTTCACCGACTGGTGCATCGGCCGCCAGGGTTACAGAGGTCCGCGGCAGGATGAAAATTTTATCGATGTTACTTGGGCGAATTTCGCTTTAATTGGATTACCTTCGACGTGCACTCGATGCCGAGTGGGCCGCGGGTACAATTTCAAACCCGGGGCCGGGTGTCGATTACATTCAACGCCGGCCAATGCACGTGAATTACAACCGCCGTTACCCGTGTATCAATTTAATAATTCGACCGATACCCGGAGAGAAGGGGCCCACCAGGTGTAAAAGCCAATATCCCTCTCCCCCAGAGGTTGTGTATATACCTCGGTGTGTAACGCCGTTACGCCCTTTACACCGGGCGGCGCCCGTTAATGTAACGGGTGCAACTTTTCCCGTGATATCTGAACCGAATTACCGATAAACCGGATTAACGCGCGCTCGTTGACGTTTACGATCGAAACGGAGCCGGTGAAGAACGAATCTTTTGACAAACGCGTCGCGAAACAGCCTGCAGTTCTCCAGGGACGACGATTATTGCACGATGAGAGGAGAAGACAAGTATCGTGTGTATTATAGATCTCTTAGATCAGGCGCGTTCAATCCACGACCCAAATACATAACCAAAATTGGGATAATCGAATAAAAACTTTATTATCATGAATGTCCCTTTCGAGTATTTGTATTTGCGAGCTCCTATACGAAGCATACAAAAAATAAAATACGAACGAAAATTTTAGACGAGCATCTTGAAAATATTCTCCGTGCCACTACGAACTGGTATCTAAAAAAGAAACCTAAGTGTTCTCGTTGAAAATTTTCACATATTTTTAATATTTCACATTGTTTTAATATCCTCAATATTCAATAATATAGGCTGCACTGAACTGATAAAAAAATATGTAAACTATGTTCCATGTCTTAAATGATCTTTACAGAATCGTAAAGATCTGACTTGAACTGACGATACGTTTCGTTACACCAAAATGTATTCTTTGGTGGAATTGAAATTTTCACTGTGCTACGAAGACTGTGAAATACGTCGATTGTTTTCCTGTTTATCAATTAAATCTTCCGTTGAAGAACTAAAATTTTATTGTCGAAAATATACCAGCAACTCTGGTGAGATGTATTATATCGTAGATATATAAATATAACGTGGGTATATATCTTCTACTAAAATGTACCAAATGTGAAAATATGACCAGTCAAGAAAGACTCGATTGTTTTTCTGTTTATCAATTAAATCTTCCGCTGACTGAAATTTTGTCTCTCCCCTCAAAATACGTATCAGCAGTTTCGTGAGATGGAGATACAGGTACGTTTTTACTGCACTAAATGTGAGAATGTGACCATTTAAGAAAGACTCGTAATTGTAAATCATTTACGAGTAGACGGGCACGTCTTATCGCTTACGTTTCATAACAACAACAACAACAACAAAAATGCCAACGCGAACATTTTTCTATGGCTCGCTTTCCACGCGTATAA
Source organism: Heterotrigona itama (assembly GCA_903986555.1). Classification (NCBI taxonomy): domain Eukaryota; kingdom Metazoa; phylum Arthropoda; class Insecta; order Hymenoptera; family Apidae; genus Heterotrigona; species Heterotrigona itama. Next base: position 135,725 of record CAJDYZ010010600.1, on the reverse strand, counting down.
GTTATGAGAGCGAATGGCGTGGGGACGAGAGAGAACGAAATATTCGGGAAATTTGATGGAGGCTGGCGCGACACTCGTAAAAGACGCATCCGCGCTGGTAAGCATAAAATTAGAAGAACGGAGTTAAAAGGATTTGAAAGGATTGCCGTGGCACCGCCTTCGGCGAAAGTCTCGCCTTCCTACCTACCTACATTCTCGTATTCTCGCGGCGCGTAGAACTTCTCTCGACTTCTCTCGCCAGCGTTCGAGAGAGTGGATTGAGAAGGCGCGAGACGCTTTTCAGCTTGGTGAACCGGCGGAAGCACCGCCGGAAGAAGAGGGGAGGGCGAGCGATAGACGAAATGCATTTCGACGCAACCGGAAGAGCGGCGTGCCTCGCACAGAGTTTACACGCGCGCGAGTAAACAAGCGGGAACGGTGTCGCCGCGAAATAAAACTTAAACGGTGAACCGGATGAACAGAAGGGCGAGAAGACGCGGCGAGGAGGATACGTACGCCGGCTTTTCGAGCCAACTCATCCGTGAATAAACGACGCACGACCGGCTCTATCTGCGAAGGCGAAATTTAACCGAGAAATGAAACGGAGCAAGATGAGTCGACACTTTGTTTCACGACGTAGGCTACAGTTGTTCTCGAATAGCAAGAATATTTATCAGCTCGGGATTGTAGTTTATAAAACGAAGAGAGGGAGTTATCGTGAGCTCGCTTGTAACAAGAATTCACGAGTGAATAAGCAGTCGCTAGAGCTTGAATCTTTTGATACTTTGAAATTTAAGTAAGTTTCTAGTTTAACAGCTTTTCCCAATTTTGCTACCAATTTCTTTAACGAGAGATTCATGTTATTAAGAAACTAATCGAGAAGAGTCATAGACATATACAAGCCAAAGATAAGTATAGTTTATGGTTGATGTGAGGCACGGCGAGTATCGAATGTTGATCGAATTTGAATCTATGCGATTCAAACGATAAATTATATCACAGATATGATGAAATATTTTGTAACATGAGAAGAAAGATTTCTTTTCAATGTAATCATTTTAAAAATGAAACGAAGCTTCTCGAGAAAAAGAGAAAAAAATTTACCTGATTAAAAATCCAATTAAATACGCGTGTGACTAGACTGACAACTGGTCTCGCGGATTTCAACAAAGATTGTTACTCACAGTCAATTGTCGGTCAAGTATTCGAGAGACGCTTGGAAATATCCACGCTTCCCGAAAACGAAGCTCTCGATGCAATTCGATCGTTCCCATTCTGAACCATAGAAACACCATTCGTCGTGCTCACCCCATTTGTGCCACCATTTACGATTCACGTTCTGTACACAGCAGGAACAAAAGGGAGCGCGTGAGATAGGGAAACGAGCCAAAGGTTCTCGCTGTCTGCCGGGATGGAGGTTTTCCGGGTTTTCGGGCGATTTGAGGGTAAGCGCGGTAATACGCGCGGGGCAAAAAGGAGCGTCTCTGCCGGATAAAGGCCGGCGTTGAAACTAACGACGACGCTTAAAGAAAAAGGTTAATGGATCGTCCTCGTGGCTCAATGACGTATCATTTGTAACGTTACGTTGGCTGGCTTACAGCGTGTGGCTCTCTTTCTCTCCCAGATTAATTGCCGTCCAATTAATGTCTCGACATGGCCGGAAGGGCGAACGCGCGCCTCGTCTCGTCGCGATCGACTTTGCCGTATTCTCTCCGACGAGGGCCATTTTTCAACCGCTCTCCACTATTCCCGATTGAATTCCATCGGATCGAGATTAAGATAATTTCGCTAGATCGTGGACGATCCGACAACAATTTCGATGTTAATGCGCGCGCGAGACTCGATCCGCGAGAATCGAGCTGTCGGTGCATTTGCTTTGCATATTAACATGATCAATGCTGCCAATATTGTGGCCCGTCGCATTAGCCACGGCCACGTGACCGTCTCTGCACGGCAATTTCAGAGGGACAGGAACGGAGAAAGAGAGGGAGAGAGAGGGAGAGAGAGAGAGAGAGAGAGATACACCTATATGGAAACCAGGTTGTGTTTTTTGTTTTTTTCTTTTTTTTTTTTAAATACACGCACGATCCGTAATACCGCTGGCTGCGATCGACGAACGTGTCGACGACAGCCGACTCTGGACTTTATTAATTTATTCGAGCATGGAAATGGTAATTAACCTGGACACCGGTGACAGAAACAGGCTCGCCCTTCGGGCACGACGTGCGTCCGTTCGCACACACGCGCGATACACCGGATACACGGAACAGCCTTCGGCGATTGGAGAACAAAGGCTCCTCTCTGTTTGACGATCGACGATCGATCCGTCTAATTCCCCGCAATTAATCCCAAAAACCCGATCGACCGCGCGCAAGCTAAACAACACACATTCGTCGGAGATCCATAAATTAGGTACAGGATCGATTGGCAAACCAGCCAATCTCCCCTTAATGTCGCGTAATACTCCTTGCACAACAGAACAGATGATAGGACAGCATTCTTTTCGTCTCGTCTCTCTTCTCGATGTTTTGGCGTCGAGCCGACCGAGCGGCGAGATTGGTAAATTCTAATCAAGCGTCGCGCGCGAGCCTCCTAATCGAAATCGGCCGTTTAGAGCGGCGGCCTCGGACCGAAAATTAACAACGTTGTTAACAGGCGCGTCGACGCGACGATCCCAGTGTACCACTGGGCGCGCGAATATCCCAGAGGCTGAAAGCTACACCGACAGAGTGTAGTCTGGCTGACGCTCCCGCTCTGTGGGAGATAAGTGTGACGACCTGTCCAACGACACCGTTTCAGGGGAAAGGGTTGACGCAATCAACGTAAAACGTAACGCCGACGGTAACAGGGATTAGTTATCTTCAGCACCCTCGTAGGTAGCCGCGGGAGGTACGTACAGCCGGGGTATTTAGAGAAGATAGGCGGGGAAAAGGGGATGGCGGAGGGTACACGAAATCGCCGACCGGTCTTCTAGTAATTGCGCGAAGAAAATTGCACGAATAACCGAGGCGCTAGACAGAGGAGGGAACGGCTGGCCGACGAAAATCGGTGACCAACAATGGCTCCAGATGGTTATTGCCCAGATCTGACGAGATACTGTCGATACCCGATAATTCGGGTAACGACGTCGTTTGCCGAGAACGATCGACTCGCTGGTCGACTCGTGCGAGAAACTTTTCCAAGCGAAAGTAGAGAAGCGTTTAGGAGACATCGTGATTTAACAATAACGATCGTTAAACATTCGCCAACGCTCAGTTATAGTTTAGTCCATTTTTTTTTTTTTCTTTTTTTTTAGCGTTCTTCTGACAATTTTCGAAGACTCCGAGTTAAGCATTCGCGTAAGTTAAGACGGTTGCCATTGCCTAGCCAAAATTCGTACAACAAAACAGGCTTGCGTTAGAATTTCAGTTTATAGTCAGATTAACCTAATCAAGGCAGAATCTCGAAAGTTTTCATCGAAATAAAATCTCCGTCGTTGAATCAAGTAATCAAGTAGTGGAAGTTTATCACAGCGCGGTCAGACACGTATGCAGTTGTAAACTCGATCGTGCGAACGGTACCAGCCACAATTACGTGACAGTAATGATAATAGGTCACGTCGATCAATATATTTGGGAGCTACGCTTGAGCGTATTAATATCACCCGTCAAATTCACCAGTTATATAAAGTGATTCGTTTCCGCGAGCTCGAACGTCGAACGTTCGTCTAAACAACGAAGTTCCGAAATTCGAAAAACGCTGGATTTGATCGCTCTCACGTTTCGTGCTGGCTATCGCGTTTTCCGCGCGTTATCTATTATCACAGATGCCCATCACGCGCGTTAGTTTTATTATCCCGGGCCGCTTTATTAACGAAGGTGTTAGTCAGTTACAAATTTGAAAATGTACGAGGTGATAATTGTAGCGCGCGACTGGCGCGCAACGCCCGCTGTTAAATTATGATAATACGTTAATTCTCAGCGGGGGAGGAGAGCGGTGGAACGAGAAACGCCCGGGATAATGAATCGAACTGTAACCCTTCTGTCCCTGCTGATTATTTCAGATTGATTCGCGTCGAATTGCCGTCAATTTGCGGCAAGCGCCGCCGCTCGAATTCGAGTGTACGTGTGTGGGTGTGTGTGTGTGTGTGTGTAACGTTTTTAACGTAACGCCGTGCCCGTCACGTTGTAAAACCCGTTTGCATTATGCACCCGGGCGGAATTTGTCACCACATCGCGTGCCCGGAGGAGGGGGGGGGGGGTTTGAAAATTTCATTGGCGGCCGCGCGTTGACAAATAAACACATCGCGGAGGAAAGGGGGCGAACAATTTTTCGCGCGTCGATCAATCCGCGCGCGCACTTTGATGTAACCGTACGTATACAGCGCGACGAGGCGCAAACAAATTTGCCAAAAGAATGCATAAACAACGGGGTTACGAACGAACGAACGAACGAACGCTCGCGGCTAGTAGCGCGATAAAACACGAAACAAAGAGTCGATCGACGATTACACGAGCAAGGTGTTAATCCCTTTTACAGCTGGCGACAGCGCGACATCACCAAGCGCCAAAGTGGCTACTACCAAAACAGCCTTTTGACGCATTCGAAATGCGCCACGCGGATTGAAAAAAAAAAAAAACCACCAGCCTTTCTCTCTCGCTTTGTAGTGTACTTTGTCTGTCTACTTTTCTCTCTCCTCCCTCGTCTCGCTTCAAGTGCTTTTGCGCCCGCGAACGACACGACGATAAATAATAGACACGGAATTATATTGCTTTTGTATTCATATTAAGGTCCGCGTCCGTGGTCGTTCAGCGTTGAGCTGAATATTTTCCTTCTATTCGGGATTAATGGCTCGGACGTATTTTATAGGGAGCCCCTGTCCGTGCGATATCCATGCAGAAACTGACCGCTGCCCGCTCCACTCGTGATATATCGTCGGAAGTTTAAAAGTAATACGGAGAGAAAGGGAGAGAGAGAACGAAAGAGTGGCCATAATAATATCGAACTGGACCTTGCTCCCTTCTCTCTCTCTATTTATCGACCATCTCGTTCCTTCTCTTTCCTAACGAGAGAGATTTAAATTTTGAAATTTGACGTATCGCGTACGTGCCACCGCGACTCCCACGGACGAATGGACGAAAGAACGAGAGACTTTCAAAGAGAGAGAGTCTTCTCCTCTTATCGAGAACGCGATAAGACGTTCACGTCCCAAGCACGTGCACGATGGGAAACGGCAAGAACGACAAGAGAAACGATCCTAAGGTTTGACCGATGCGAGCCACTCGCAGAATGGAAAATGAACTTGCCTTCGTGAGATTCGTCGTACCGACGAAGAACGTAAAATGAAAATTGACCCGCGGCAATTCCCGTTATCGGAATTATTATTATCGGAATTAATATACGTTTGTTTGAAGCGTAAAAAAAATTCGAAACATACAATTCGACGTTTGTTCAAAAGCGCTGCAGTTCGATGTATCGACTTGTTCAATAGCTCGCACAGAATCCAAAATAACTTCTTTTTCTTTTTTTTTTTTTTGGATTTCATTAAGTCGGTTTATTGCAGTTCCTGGAATAGCATTACTCTGTAACTTGCATTTAACGTGAATTAATTTAGTTTGATTAGTAATTGAGAGGTGTGCTGTACGCGTTTCTTGTTGATTGTGGTAGGGAAAAAGTTTTAGGAAAAACCTGCGATGCTTGTTCAAGATCCTGAAACTGATTGGCTATCTGTGAGTTACTTTGCTTGCTTTGGGACTCTGGTCTTGATTTTCACTGATACGTTGTATTCTCTAGTGATTCTGGATGATATGCTATTGTTAACGAGTTACTGATGTATTCTTGGATATTTGAGATGTTTGCAGTAGCGTGTAGTGACTTGCATCTTTACTTCCGAGTGTCATTTACAGTCTTCAGGTAGCAATCTGTTTCGCAGTTCCTAGAAAGTCCAAGCATCCTTTGCGTCTGTTTTATATTTTTCCTTCGATGCAAATGTTATCTTACTACTGACGTTCTTTACAGAAGAGTGTCTCACTCCGTGTACGCACGCACGTATCCTACGGAGATACATTGAACGTAGAGTCTCGTGACGTTGCGAGTGTATCGCAAGACCGTGCGCGATTCGAACGATGTATTTACCCTGGTAGGCTCGTGTACGAGCATCGGGCATTACGCGTGACAGTGCAGTTAATGGAAATTCACTTTCACACCCTCGGACAGACACGTGTTGAGTGCACGTGCTGCAGTCAGGGCGTTGGCCATCTTCCATCTGTCAAAAATCGACAGGCTGCGGTGCGGGTCATGCATAGGCGAGCAACGGCACGATGCCGTGAATCGAACGAACGATCGTTTGTCGAACGTGTCCCGTGCTTCGTCGAGTGTCGCGAAATATCAAAGGAACAAAGAAGAACACGGAGAGAGAGAGAGAGAGAGAGAGAGAAACAAGAAGAAAGAAGGAAAGAAAAGGTACGTAGGAACGTAACAGGAAGCGCAAGTGCGGGGCCGCAAGTGAGAAAAGCTTTCTCTCTCGGCAAAGGAGCTTTAATATTGTCTCGCAATGGCGAGAAGGGAGAAGCGTCGAGTCAGCGGCCGTACATTTGTAGCAAACAAGCAGCCAGCTCTCTCTCTCTCTCTCTCAGAGAATCCTCGCTTCGACGAAGAGGGGAAAAAAGAAAAAAGAGAATTGGTACAAAAGGGAGCCGGAGGAACGCAAAATCTCACCTTAAACCACGGAGAGATCCGAGAAGATCCCTTTGAAGATTCGGTGAAAGTTAAATTCTATTGGGAGAGACGCGCACCGCCTGTACACCGAATCGAGTCGGTACAATGTATATAGGTAGAGAGGTTTGCGGAGGGCGGTTTCTTTTCAGCCCCTTACTCCGTGACCATTATAGCGTAGCCGTAGGGTGTCTATAGGGTTGTTCACGGCCGAGAATCGAGCAGACGAGGCGGGCGGTTGCCACCGACCTTCCGGAAGGGTCGATTGTTGACCGAAAAAGTCGCCAATTTAAAAGGACCCCCGGCGCTTCTTCCTTGGCCAACGCGCAACGATGAACAGAGAGCGAGCATAGGAGAGCGCACGCCCGATCCCGAACAAGCAATTATGTTGTTACGAAATGTTTACAACGAGATTATTGTCAGCGGCATCTTACGCCCCGGGTGGTGGCCCGTCCAGCCAGATCTTTCTCGTATTATCAATTTTATTCGACGCGAAGGGGTCCTCTCTTTCCTCCCCCCCCCCCCACTCCGAGTACGCCCACGGCGTGCCTTTTGTAGGCGAACGTTACGTTAGTATACGAAAACCAGCTTCGAGCACGTATCACTTTTACGTTTCTCCAAATACCTTCCGATCCGCTTCTCCAGGGGTTGATACACTCCACGTACCACGTGCTAGATACGCTTCCTTGTTCGTGTTTGTAAAGTCTCCCTTTAGCCTCGATCGCCGCGCAACCACGAGAGATTCTCCAAGCGAGAAATCGAGAGAATTTCAAACTCGGAGAGAAACACCAGGTGATACATGCGTACGGTTCGTTGCGTCGCT